>JAWWEQ010051428.1:0-74332 GCA_035583055.1 Torymus tubicola | reverse complement strand
TATATATACGTCTTGCAGGAGACTCTTTCCTTGGATTCTCTCTCCTTTCCCTCATTTCTCGTGCAGCAGAGCGCGTTTCTCTCTATAGCGGCTTCGTCGTCTTTTTTTTTTCATTCTTATTCCAACGTTGCGTTTTATAGGTCCGAGCTATGCTACCCCCAGCGATTCTTCGGAATTGATAAGCAACGTAACTTTATTTCGCGTAAGAATTTCCGATCGTTCGTACGGTATTTGCAAGCGTTATATATAGCTGCGAATATGGTATAAGTGTCGCGTTGGATAAAAGAATCTAATTAGCAGAGACGCCTCAATATTGTACCTGTACAGTAAAACCGATATATCGAGATAATGAATGAATAACTCGGCTTTATTAGAAATACCGTTGAAGATTCTTCTTGTCGCACTATTATACGGCTCTTTTCAAAGATTCACACTTGAAGATATCAAGAAATTTCGTTATACAACGATGAAATCTAGAGGAATTACTTTTGAATTAAACGGTAATTACGTTAGTGCCAATTACATTCAATTACAATATAGCTCTCATGTATGTATGTATATATGGGTAAATTCAATCTCTAATTAAAGCTTCCGATTAAAAGTGGTAATTTACATCGTCAAACATTAATCAAACACGCGCCGATGCGATGCGATCATTGCTTTTGTCGTTAATAAATGCAACTGTACAAATCGTGAATTATAAATTCATAATCACTTCGTATATAGCTATGTGGAATTCTATTATAACTATATAACTTGTAAACCGATGATTCGATTTGGTATATACTTTTATTAGTACTCTCGCTTGTTGGCGAATTAAAACCGTAAGCTTTAAAAATATATATACACGAACACAGCCAAAAAAAAAGATCAAATTCACGTATCGTCCCTTGTTCCCTCTTTTTTTACTAATAATAAAAATGTGATCTGCGTGTAAAAAAATTCCATTCGCTGACATAAAACTATAAAGCTGTACAAATAAAAAAATTCGTCAGCGAAACTCGCAGTTTGCATAGAAATATATATATAAAAAAAAAGTATGTTCAGGAATACATTCGAAATTAAGTTGTACCCATTGTACAATACTCGTTCATTGCATTCAAAGTCACTAGTGTAGAAATTTCATCACAGTTGAAAAAAAAGAGAAGGTATATGGGTATGTAGTCCATTTAATGTACGATTCGTATTCCATTTTAATTTAATAAAGCCTCGGCAATGATTGATGGATCCCGATGAAAACGCAGTTATATACACGATAAATTTCAACTGAAATTCCTATACATATATAAGCTGTATTTTTTGTCATTTAGAAAATTTTATGATTTAACAACTGTAATATATAATGCAGTTTACCCTGATCGCGCATTAAAATATAACCTTCGAATGAGGAGGATTCACCATAAAGAAAAGAAATAGATTAAAAAGTCACGAATCAGGAGAATGATCTTGAGAGGCGAGATATCTAGCGAAGGGCGCGATATTAATCTCCTCATAAATTCAATAAAAATGCCAGCCTCAAACTTTAACTTCCGCTCTCGCTTATATATATTTCCGAAGCAAACAACGATTACACAACAAAATTCTTCTTCGAGGGCCCCTCTCGAAACATTTTTCAAATCTCTCCAAAGCCATAATGCTTTCTCCCTTCCTCGGTATACCTCACGCGCGCGTGTTCACTCGAGCACAACGGCAACAATTAAACCCTCTCCCCTTCTTGATCGGTTCGACTTCTCGTTCCCCTTCTCTATACTCATCCATCTTTATTTTTCTCCCCCCCCCCGTCCATTTCCCCTCCTTCTCTGCGGGCAAGAAACAGCGAAACGCCCCCAAAAGCTTTGCTCTTCTTCGCGCGACTGACTGAATCCTTCCCCTTCTTCTTCTTCTTCGACGAAATTGAAAAGTCATGCCAAAGCCACGCGCGCGCATGGCTCAAATACTCGCGTGTTTCTCTCGCTCCGGGCAATTTTTTCGCGTGCGCATGTGTATGTATATATGGATACATGGCTTCGGATGAGAGAGAGAGAGAGAGAGAGACGAAGGTACTTTGTATATACGATGGATCTCAATTTCGGATTTATCGCGCGCGATCTGCAGGCGATGCGAGAAGCGCGCACCGATCCTTGTGTGTGTGTGTGTGTGTGTATATATATGCAGAGAGACGCAGATATAGAGGGGAAGGTAAGAGAAAATAAATGATTTCGCCAAATGCAGCTGGGACGCGAGATAGGAATGGAATGTTTGTGTGTGGGAAGGGGTTTTTCGCAAGCAATAATTGTGTACAGTGGTATCGTTGGAGAAAATCTTTAAGCAAAACTACTATTTGGGATTTTAGGGATTTATTCGGTATGCAATCCAAATTGCAAGTCAGTATTATGAAATATTATAAATAATCAAATCTCAGATTATATGTTTTTCTTTATTAAGTTTATAAACGTTAATCTGTAATACTTACGAACACCTAGGATCAGATAAAAATGTGTAAAGTATTCGATTTTTCAAATTTTACTCGATTTCTATAGTTTAGTATAAACACACAAAAAAATGAAAAATATATCTCAACAAATTATTCAGTATTTATTTACGGAAAATGTATTTTATATTGCTAAGCTGTACGATTTCTCAATTCTGTTTTAAATTCTTCTCTGAACAATATGAACCCAACAAAATAAAAATGGAACAACATTTAACGATATAATATTTATCAAAAATAAAAATACCTTGTAAATTTTCATCAGATTAACAGTTTATAGAGCTCAAAGTATTGATCTGATCTCCTTAATAAAGTTATCAAGTTGAAAATAAGAAAAAAATGTTTACAATAAATTATTGTTATTTCTAGTGATGAACAAATTTTTTTACGTGGATTACCATGTCATGCATAGCAATGAGATTATTTAAAATAATTTTAACCAAGATATTTTGATACGGATATTTTTATATGTATATTATGTAAGCGTGCTTGCTCTTATCGGAGATTGACTCGAGACGTTTTGGGGGGTGAATCGAGAAGAGGAGAAGAAAAGAAGGTAGCTTAAAAAACTTGAAATTACTTTTTTATAGCCGTCTGAGGTGTATCGAACGGTGTGTTAACTTTTTCCATTACAATGGAATAATGGAACGAGTTGAAATAGTTACTGGCTTTCTCCTTACGTGTATTCCTTGCCATTGCAGTCCAAGAGAATCGGTAAATTATGTACATCTATTGCATTCACTTTGTTTTGTAATTTAAATAAGGAAAGAGCAAATGCTTTTAGTACACCTCTTATAAGATTTTCCAGAACATGCATTTGATTTTGAAATTTTCAATAGCTCAATGTACAAAATCTATTAAAAAGAAAACCAAAAGTAGATTAATTTTAAAATGTTAAAGAAACATTTTTTTTACGTATACTCATTAAAAAAAATTCAACGGAATGTTCAATTAAATAAGTATATAGAATAGTGGTTTGTGTAAAATTTATTCTTTAAATTTTTAATTATAAAAATATATAAGAAACCTCATTGAGTTAGTTTACTAAACAAGGTATATTGGGATAATTACACGGCTACACGCAGAATATGTTTATGGCGTCGAAATGCCATTAAGCGCATAATAAATGTCGAGGGAACAATGGCATAAAGCGCTCATCTAATTAAGCCCAGGCCGTCCCTTTAAAATTTTCCAAGCCTCAACTGTGTTAATTAAATATTTTCTGAAGCCTCTCTCTCTCTCTGACCTCGTTTCTTCTCATTCGAAAATAATGATTCCGGCGAAATATCTCAATTATAATGACTCAATGGCCGTTAATTAATAAAAGGCATTGTTGCCCCACCTTGGAAATGTCTTTCCTGGTTCCTTCCCACTTATCCAGAATTTTTCTTCTTACGCAATTAAATTAATTAGAGGGAGGTGTTCTCTCTCCGCCAACGCCGCACGTGAAATAAATATTTGAAGAGAGAAACGCGAAGGGAAAAAAGAAAAGAGAAAAATAACCTAGCCATCGATATGCCGGTCGAGCAATTCACCGCGTGAGTATTATGCAATATTCATTTTGAAGTCTCATATATTAGCAGTAAAAAGGAGAGTTGAATTCAGAACATTGAGATTTCATTCATCGCTTATATTTGACTTTGATGTGCTTCGATAAACAAACTCGTGACGCCAAGGCGCACGCCATGCCTATTACGAAAGAATTTTCTCAATTACTACTTTATCTTCTTTTCCTTCCTCTCTTTGACTACCATTTGTCTTATTAGTCTTTCTAGCATGGTTAATACTTGATGAGTGAATAAATAATAATAACCCAAAATACATGCTTGCAGCGGTATTGTATTTTAACTTTTGTTAAAGAACAAATGTAATTTGGAAATTCGTAATAATATAAACATTATCAGCTTTTTATTCATTATTTACAAAATAACCCAAGTAAACACACGAAAAATAATAATTTATTTATACATAAAATTAATAATAAATCCTAACAGACATTTCATTCGCATGTATTATTGTTCATTATTTTTCCATTCACAATTCACCTTTGATAACCATTTTCCTACAAAAAATCCCGTATATACAATTGAAAATTTCTTTAATTTGCATACATCAGAAACCGCATATACATACACACATTTTCCTCCCTGCAAATAAGCTTTTCCGCATACTCCTTTACTAATTTCCGACGAAAATAATGCCATGTGGCCAGATGAGGGGGGGGGGGGGGGGTTGGAAGGCCAACGAGGTTACACCGGGAATTAAAGCAGGCATTCGAGGTTTGTGTACTGCATCGTCCTGGAATGTTCGTCAGTAGGTACATACATATACACATATATACGGCTACTACTCTCTACCCTTCTACGCAAAATATGGACAATGCACGTCGAGCGCGAACGCGCGGCTACAGCGCAGGAATTCGCTGAGGACAACGAATTATTAAATTATAAACGCGACCACATGCAGAGGCTCGCGTAGAAGTCGGTGAGAGGAGGGGGGGGGGGGAGGGGTATACGATTTTATTTATAACCATGTAGCTATATATACTGCGTTCAACCTCGCTATACCTGCTATATACCCAAAACGTTCTCGTATATATATATATATGGGTGTGTGCGTACACTCGCATACCTCGGTGCGCGTTCATTCAATCGCATTATCGAGGCGCGTATACCCTATAATCCAGGAAAGGACGAAAACGAGCCAAGGCCCCAACATTCCTCACTTAATGATGAAATATCAGTACGCGTATATAGATATATACGTTACGGGACCGAACGAGAAAGGAGGGATGTTTTCCCTGGTATGACATCGTAATGCGTATATATAGCGAATGAAAATGAATAATCGATAAATTCTCGTTGAATAGATATGTACATATATGCACATGCAGGTGTTTTTAAACAAAACACGTAATATGGGTATATGTGGCTGCAATGTGAATTCATCTAAACGTGAGTGCGCATAGAGGGACACTCCTTAGGCCCACTCGTATACGCGTGAATGCAAAGTGATAGAGGTATGCGTTGTAGGGGGCAGTAGAGAGAGAGAGAGGGACGATTTATAGGCTAGCAACGCAGGTAGAGAGAGATGTAGAGATAAAATAACACTTCTCTATTCAAACGCTCAAATTAATGGTCGTTTTCGCTCGCGTATTCTTTGTTTTGCTTCACACAATGCGTGCCTATCCCTCTCTCTCTCTCTCACCCGTTGAGTTATTATTCGCTAGCAGAAAGAGAGAGAGAGCGAGCAGCAACTTCGCGAGAGCAAAAATGTCCACTTATCGTTCCGGGAATTTCGGGAATGCAAAGATTTTTTTTTCAACCTTCGCGCGCAAAACCTTCTCTACTACTTCGCCGGGCTAGAAAAGCGAGGAAATATCGTGTCAGCTCGTGGCTTTATTCCCTCTAAGCGCTCTCTTGTTTTTTCTTTTTTCTTCTTTTTTTTTATTCCACATTTTACTCCGGTATGCAAGAGTATGTGTGGTCTAGCATAGCGATAGAAATGTTCACGTACTAGTGCGGAAAACCGGGCCATCGTTCATGTGAATGGGTCCTTCGCTGGTTCTCGAGTATGTATGTGTGTATGTATAGGCTGAAAGGTTGCACGCGTGTATATACATACGCATAATTCAGCCAGCCACGCATATCGGCGTCTACCTAAATACTATATTTATCCGCTAAGTGTAGGCTCTTTTTCATACCGTGGCAAGACATTAATCGAATACGAAAAAAAAAAACAAAATGGTCGGTTGTTTAAGCTTTGAACAGCTGTGAGAGCGCACTTGAAGTTTTTAAACAGAGAGTGCGATAAATGCTAATGACCGACATTTATTTATTATTTTATACCATCATTGATTACACGCGGTCTCAAGTGGTTTCGTTTAAATCAATCAACTGCCGTATTTTTTTTATCCAGAAGCGCTAAGAGCGAGCTGAAGTATATTCGGTTGAGAAAGTTTTATTTACTAATAACAGGCCAATTATTATTTATATACGAGCGCTTCGTTAATGAATGAAAACTTTTGGTAAACTACTTTTAGTCAGGTTCAAAACATACTTTTTCCAATGTTTCGAGTTTATCATAAGCACTTTGCCGAACTCGATTTCGCTTAGCTCTAAAATAAAAAGAAAAGGCTTATTCGCGTCTTTGCTAACTAACAGAAGTCGAAGAGAGAGATTCGAGTTTGGCTTTTCCCCGTCTCACCACCTCGACGTAATTGGAAAAACGCTTTGACGGTTGGATAAAAAATTATTGCGATAAATTGAGTAGAAAAATTTTTTAACGATGCCGGTAGTCGAGTGCACTAATTCCTCGCAGGAGAGAGAGAGAGATTTTCTGATCGCCCGCAAGTCGCAAAGTTCGGTGGTGGTAGTGGTGGTGGTGGTCGGGAGAATCGTTGAAAATAATTTTAAAAAGTTCGTCTCGAGATTTTCATGTTTGTTCTTCGGCGGACTAAGAAGTTGGAATATCTTGGGTTGAGAAAGACTGGGTGAAATGGAGTAGTCGAGACTGCAGAAAGAGAGAGAGAGAGAGAGAGAGAGAGAGACAAAAATCCAGCCTTATCGGCGTTTCTTTTTTTCCGTCGTCCTTTCCGCTTTCAAGCCTGATTTAAGTCGTCGCTAGAGAGGAAGAGAGAGACAGAATGGAAGAGAAAAAAATACAAGAACACTGAAGAAAACGTAGAGAAGTTCTTATTGTTAATCCGATTGACTACTTATTTAGTCAAGTGTATATCGATTCAATCTCGATTACTTACTTTATTTTTTGTTTAAAACTTCATCTCAACTTTGATTTGAAAGCTCTTTTTATAGTATAACTATAAATACCTAACTTTTTCCATGATAAAAGAGTGTATCTCTGTAAATTTGAATAAGTGAAAATTCACGTTGTACATGTCACTGTTCACTTATTTAAAAAGTAAAACGACGCTTTCCTTGCTAATAAGTAAATATTCACTTAGCCGATAAATAAACATTATTTTACTTATTAAATAAGCACGGGATTTCACTTAATTTAATGAATGAAAAACTACACTTAATAAACTTTGACATCATATAAAATTAGAAAAAAATAAGATAGACTACGTAAAGAGCTTTACATTCAATTAAAATTTATTTCATGGATTCTTTTATAAATAAATGTATAATAGTTGGTTTATATTATACTAATTTTTTATAAATCATTAATTCGTTTTTATTATCTTTTAATCCGTCGAGATTAATTTTTAATAAATTTATGAACATTGATGTTACGATATTGGACTGCGGTGTATTACGGAAACCATAACTATTACTTTTGAAAAAAAATCATTGACTAATATAAAATTTTTGGTATTAAAAACAAATAATATTTCGAATAAAAGGTCGAATGTTGTAATAATATTCGACGTATTTTTCTCGTAATAATTTTATCGACGGCTACAAAAAATATGTTTTTGCTAATCGTTTTGCATAAACAGTACATGTAAAAACAAAAACATAAAGCTTTTTATATTCTACATATACCAACACATCTTACCCAAAACATGATAATAATAAATTAGTTACTAATAATTTATTTTATCAATAATTTTACGATGACAAAATTGAGACACACAGAGATCACATAGACACTTGTGTATGTATACACCTAAGAGACAATTTTTTAAATAAAAACGTTCCTTAGCCATAAGTACGATTTATGTTACCTTATGGAAAAAATAAAATCTCACTTATTTGGATTTAAAAAGCAATAATTAACATTTCATCTTATAATACTCTGATTCAAGATAGTCTTCCATCTTGTGTGCATTTTAACTGACATTTTCCCGCCAAAATCAATTGAAATTATTTATGATTGCAATAGCATTAACGCACGAAGATCAATCCTTTAAGCCTGGATTAAACACGCCATGCAGAGCGCACCGGATTATATTTCGGTCGTAAACATTATTATACCAAATAGTGATATTAGTAATACAACTAAAAATATCGCACGATTTCAATTTTTATTTATTAAATGTTTACAGAAAAATAATAATTTTCAACATTCTCCAAAGTAGATGAAAAGCAAATCATAAAATATTTTACCAATGAATTAACAAATAAGAAAATCGTAATCTTTTTTATCTACGTAAGAGCATTACGATTATTTATATTTAAAAATGAATTCAAAGTAATAATCTTTTTCAATTAATATTTTAAAATGTAAAAATGTATTTACAATATTTTGTAACGAAAGAAAGCCCAAGATAATTATCCTTTACACTTCTACGGCCGAGAGAATCTGATTTAAAATTGAATCGAGCGCGATTTTATAACGGCGGCACGCTTCTGCCACGTATACAGTTTACGAATACATCGTCGGAGCGATGTAAACAAATGCTCGGAACGCACGAATTACGAGAGCTAACGAATTCGATAAAATACGAGATTTTTATTTTCTCTGTATTTAATCTGGAAAACCGGTTATAATATCTTCTAAAAATCAGTAAGTGAACAATTATTTTTTATATACATACACGTAAATACAGTAGTAAAAATTTTATAATCTGAATGTTGGAAGTTGATAACCAGGATCATAATGATGCACCTTATTGACTTAAACTAATTACTTGACTCCAGGGCGCTATTACACTCTTTGATCAGAGTGTGAACAAGAAAATAAATAACTTTAGTGTTAAAAACAATATTAAAATGTTTACTAATAAGTGTAAAACTACATTTAGACTCAAGCTTTTAGCACTAAAACTTTAAATTATCAAAAAAAAAACATGAGCATATGCCTACAGTGCATCGGTGTTATCCTTATACTGAATGGCAAATATCCAATTCCCACAACGATATTGTAATTTTATGTATGTTTTTTTCTCTCAAAACAATTTATTTTCCAACATGTACAATTTAAAAAGTAAAGGAAATTTCTCAAAGATTAAAAAGATATGAATATATATGATACATAAAATATAGAAATTGTACAACACTTTGAATATATTCCAGCAAAAGATGAAATAATTTTTCAGAGCGAACTTTTACCAGAACGAATAAGACTCATAAAAAATATTATATTCAGATGAAAAAGGTACGATTGTATATCTTTCGAAATATCTCACGGTAATAAACCTGAAGGTAAAAAAAAAGATTTTTCTACGCGTGCGCGCGAAAGTCAAAAATTCATTTCGTCCAAAAAGCTCTCGACACTAAGAGCGGTCGCATCCGCCATTCTCGCAACTTTCGAAAAAAACATCCAAAAGAACAGAACGAAAAAAGGGCTGCCACCCCAAAAAAAAAAGAAGAAAAAAACGCATCGCGCACAGAATCGAAACTGCATAAAATGAAGCGGCGAAAATGGAATATTCATACGCGCGACAGTGGAACGGTATAGCGCGAAACGAGAGCAGCAAACCCAATCGAACCTTCCGCGAGATTAATTCGTCACTTCTTTATTGAATTGGAGTGCGCACGCGCGCACGCGCGCGCGAACGTAGAGCTGGCGAAATAATCCGCGCGCACGCAGGCATCAACGGGAAGAGAATCTTTCGCCTTTTTTTTTGTCCACATATACACATACACATATACCAAAATTCAGTCACCGAGTAGTAGTAGCATACAATTGAAAAACATGCATATTAAACCTAGCATATATATCTAACGGCGACCTGCTAGTTATGATTTACGCTCACTCCTCTCCTCGCTGCGAAATTCCATTTCAAAGTTGCTATACTCTCGCAATCCCGCTACGCGTTGTTTCCGCGAGCATGGATCGCTGAAGAGAAAGAGAGAGAGAGAGAGAGGGATATAATGACCGCAAGCTCACGCTGTTGCCTTTGCCCTGGCCTTCGATAATTCAACAGCTGTGTCGTGATCATATCCCGGACTCTCGTGAAACTCACGGGATTTAAATCTGCCAGTGGGCAAGCCTGCGGTGCTGCTGCTACTGCCCCACCTCCTACTCTCTCCTTTGTCTCGCTCTATGCTCTAGTGCGAGATGTGCGCTATATACTCGCGTACTTCGCTTCTAGTTATGAATATTGTTTTCCAGTAGTTGTTAATGTATATAGCTCTGTATGTGTATGTGTTGACAGTATTCAGTCTATTCAGAACAGTCGTTGGTCTTGACTGAAAAGTACTTCTGTGAAAATATGAATTGCTGAGCGCTTAAACAGTTGAAAGTAATTATTATACGATATGCTGACACTAAATTATATCAATATCTGGATGATAATTAATTTTTAAATCTAATATGGACGATGAATTTATTGGATTTAAAGTCAGTAAATTATATTAAATCAGTTATTATTCGATACTTTGGTGGAGTTATTTCAATTAATTTTAACATAAAACAATATTTTTAATTTATTAAATATTAAATTCCATTGAAATTATGATGTTCCGTCATCGTCGTATCGTTTTGTGCAGAAACACTGTTGTTATTTTCTTTTCTTATAATCAATAATCCTCGAGATAATGTTCGTTCAAATTATAATATAAAAAGAAACGTAATCGTTATTATTTTTCATTAATAAATAGAATGTTCCAATTATTTGATTCGTGTTCTCAACTGTAATATATGTCTTTCCATCACTATTCAAACCATTTCTCAGCCTGGATAGTCGATAATAATTAAAAAGAAAAAAAAAAGTGTAATGATAATTTCAACGACTTTGGAAAATTCATGGAGCTTAATCCTGTCAGTACAGCCCGAGCGTGAGTCTCGTTAGTCACACAATTTAGCTTCCTGGGAGTATCATAATTGAGACAGATGTTCATATATATATGGAACATACAAAATGTGTGAAATCCACCTGGGAACATGATTTATTTTTACTCTTCATTAATTTTGAGCCTCAGTTGTGCGTAGGATCAAAAGGAACGCAAAATGACGATAACAATAATAATTGTTATTATTTTTCCCTTTTTCCTTTTTTTACAGTAGCATTAAATTAGGTTGATTAATTGCGGAATCGGTCTCAATGTGACGTATCGCGATTATATTGAGAATTCAAACGCGGAATTCGTGCGGAATTTGCTTTGTGATGGAAATTGAATTGAGTTGCCGCACGTGAAATTCTTCTCATTTATTTTAATGAAATGTATCTCTAAACTACTGGTTTTACACAAAAGATAATCCTCATATAAGAATTAATAAATACTACAATGTTATTTCAAAACACGCAAATTTATTGTAATTTCAACAAACTCCCCTATCCGAATCATTACTGCGTCATTAAAATTCCTGCCAATATTATGCGCATTTATCTTCAACCTTTATGATCGATTTTGTTTCGCATTAATATATACCTCATTTTACAGATTTCATCGCGTATCCTACCACTTTATTCACAATTTTAGCAAACCCAGTTAATAAAAAAAGAAAAACATTTTTTCCATATACAGATTTTCGTACCCTTATTATAATAAAAACCGGATCTATAGACGTTCACAAAAACTTCACGTACAATATTGCCCGAGCATACAATATCGATTCTCAAGTGCATCGCTCTGCCGAAAATGGCGACCGACTTCTGCTCATTTCTCTCTCTCTCTCTCTTTCGGGCCGCGAGAAGAAAAAAAGGAAAAAAGCGAAAGAGAGAAAAAAGGGGGCCAGAGAAGCGGGCGGTAGAATCTTCGCGTGCCACTTGAAAATTCGTTGTGCACAGGAGCCCTAATTTATGCAACGATGGGCTGCTGCCGCCGCCGTTGCCGTTGCGCCCGACGCTCCGACACTCGAGGGAAAAAGCATTTCGCTCGGTATACTTCCTCCTCTCTCTCTCTCTCTCTCTTTCTCCGGTGGTGCTCCTTTTTTTCTCTCCCTCTCCTCGCATTTCGACAAAAGCCGTCCGCTCGACGGATGCGGCTTATTTGTTCCCTCCTTCTTCCGTATATTCCATTCCTCCGTCTGTTTCTCTCTCCCTCTTTTTCTCTCTCTCTCTTCCATTCTTCCTCTACGCTGCTGCAGTAATTACGTGCTCTGCGCCGGACGTTTCGATCCACCCTAGCCGCTTCGATCGAACAAACTCTGTAATATTCCTACGATTCCAATAACGCTCTATCAGGTCTATTCCTCTCCTTCTCTCTCTCTTGCTACCTCCAGCTCTCTATACGGTTCTCTCTATATATCACCGAGAAACTAAGCGAGAGCCTTTGCGTCCGCGTCGGGACGCGATCAAAGGCCGATAGGGTATAAGGGTGTGGGAGCGCGCAGCCGCGTGTATATATATCGGCGATTAAGTCGATGATAATCGATTGTCAATAATTCCTCAGTCCTTGCGCGTATATACCCCGAGCGACCGAAGATAGTCTCTCCTACTGCCTCCTTTCTCTCCTCCGTCGCCGCCGCTACGAAGTGATGCGATTTATATTGAAAAAAAAGCAGTTTCAGACCGTGAGAGGGATGGATTTTGAATAATCTCGTTAATGAACAAGAGAGCTATTCCAAGAAGCTTTAGCTTCATCAAAATTCATCCACTTGGCAAATAACGCTAATGTGCGGGTCTTCGAGATCACTCAGCTTTGTAATGATCGAATTACTTTTATGTTCTACTGTATCAGTAGAATGAAGCATGTATGCTCAGACATGCCAGTTCTATATATACATGTTAACAATCTTTACTTAATTCTATTACAGTTTTGTTTATTTATTTATTATTATCAATCGAAAAATTTATTATATTCATCGTTAAACTTAACGTGCACTAATTAATTTCGTGACTATAACAGAACGCTCGTTGTAATTAGTAAATGGTTCGTGGAATTCCATTTACGAGCTCCCCCTCTGATGGAAGACTAAAACTTAGCAGTAACAATATGTAGCTGCTTTATATAGATATATATACATACATTGTCACTAAACTATATATGTTAATGATCACGGAATCTCGATAAATGTTCCAATTACGTCCGCGTAATTGGAGAAAATATATATACATATATATATATGCTTACTCCCCGACATTAGAGGAGATTATCTGCTTCATAAGTGAATAACTTGTTAGGAACGTGATTCCGATTATGATTGTGTAGTAAATGAGGGGCGTCTAGCGTAAGGACTAAGTAAATTTGATTAGGGGGAGCTCTCTCTCTCTCTTTAACTTAGCTCCAGAAATTACGCTATTTATTACGAAATGACATTATCAATCTTGCCAACGCTACAATACGACGATTATTATTAAACAATTCATGAAAACTTATATATAAATATATAATATACGTATACATACTTTTTCATGAATAAATGTATATGTAGATAACTTGGATTTCGACGAAATTACTTTGCAAATTACATATACCATCGTCAAAGTAAGTTATTATATGACGTATAATTAAATCCAGGTGGCATTTGAGATTTTGAGAGATTACCGGCTTAGAATGCGCATAAATTCACGAAAATAGCCGACGAAAGAAGATAATTCGAATGCGCAACTCTCAGCGTGAGAAAGTTACCATTCGTACGGTTAGAGGTGGACTCGCTACACCTGTACAGAGGACCACCAGCCAGTGGTGGCAAAAATACAATGGAAATGAAGTCAGCTAAAACGTATAATAAATATACATCCAGCCCAACGTTTTATCATTAAAATATAATAAAATCCTTGCAAAATATTTTTATAACTCACGGTTGACCTTGGCAAACATCGTATATTAGTTTAAACAAAATTTTAGTATACCATTATCAATCTTATAAAATATTCGAACGACACACGCAATATATATGGTTATCAAAGTACTGCGATACGATATCGTTAAATTTACCTTTGATTGACGATATCATTCCGCGTTCACATTCGCATTTCATTAATAATCATGCGCAAAATCATTTCACATTTCACGACGTACACATCATCATCAAGAGCTTTCGTCAATACTTATACACATACGTCCGTTTACTCCCATAAAGATTTGTCAGGCATTGATTAACCGTGTACTTATAGCACACACGCATTTATTATTATATCACTCTAGATTCTTATCTCACGCACACACATGTATATATACGTGGTGACAAAAGATCGAATCAATATAACCGTTTGTGCGTGATCGCGTCCTTTAAAAGCTCCCCCCGCAGCAATATAATTTCCGGTGACAAAGACGCGCGAGGGGAGGAAAAAAGCGTCGCCGGTCCTTAATACACATCCCTACGGAATATTCCGAGTACGTGTGTGCGCGAGTTCCTCTGTTTTCGCCTCGTTGGCCGATAACGATTATACTGGCCGGCGCTCTGCGTCGTTTTTCTTTTCTTTTGTTCCTTCCTAATTACCACACGGGAGTGGACCGCGTCGCGTTCCGGTAATCGCCCGGTTGAAATCAATTACGCGTCTCATTTGTCGGCCATCTGCTGGCGTTACACCACCGCTGTTGCTGCAGTTATATACGCTCAGCCGTGAAATTCGTGAGTTTAGCTGCGTATACGCATAACCTCCCTTCGTGTCCAGACGTATAGGTATATATAGAACGAAATTCAATAAAAACTTGTTGTTTCGCGCGTTGGTCTACTGTATACATAACTTGGTTATAGCTCGATTCGCTGATTACTCGGATAGTTGGCGAAAATTCGTAGACGCTTTGTACAGTTTTTTTCTTTATTCAACTTTTATAATTAAACTATTGATGAGTTAATTACTCTTGCTTCGGCGTTTCCCATTGTTTTCTTCTATATATTTTGTTCTTTTCACTCTCGCGTATTATTTGCATTAGCGGCATAACCGCGCGCGCTGCGGCCGAATTCTGCCAACAACGAGAAAAGTTCAATTTAGCAACGAAATTTATCTATCTTATTTACATTGTCAAGTATGTTTGCCATTATCTCGCTCTAGCTTCATTTGCAGTATTTTCGTACAATTTAATACCGTTGCCGGGACCCCGTCATCTGATAAACCATGTACATAATCATATTACAGCTGAATAAAACAAACGACGTGGGGGAATAGCGCGCGAGGGGAAAGAGCGAGAGAGAGGAGGAGAGAAACTGTTCGCTTAACTTTGAGAGCCTGCTGATGCGCGCACGAGTCATATAATAAAAACTAACAAATGTTGTCCTCGTAACTATAACTGTACAAATAAATAATGACGTCAAACTTATAAATAATTTATTTACCCCCCTCTTCTATATTACATATTATGTGCATTCTCTCGATGTGTTTGCACACTGACGTATAACGGTACTTAATCAAGCCAGTTATTTTTTTTCTTCTTTTTAATTAACCGATGAAAGCTAATAAAAGGATAATATAAAAATAGAATTAAAGTTTACGACAAAAAAGAAAAAAGATAATTTTTGTAAACTTTTCGTCTGCTTTCAGCACGCGCGTATATAATTTGAATAGAATATCCTAAAATTTTCATTAACTTTGAAATTTAATTATAACGCAGATATAAAGCACATTCCTCCGACTTATATGTACAGTAGCGCTTTGTTAGTTCACCGCTACGTAAAATTTTGTCCGGTTTCATCCTATCTCGAACCGCCACGCTCGATAATCACGAAAAATTTGACTAAAAGTTTAATGAAAAAAAAAAGAAGAAGAAAAAATAAAGTATAAAATTTAATATAACTAATTAACCACGGCTACGAAAACTCGCGCAAAAACTCATCATTTGACGTGTTACCAGGAATAACTGAATATACAAACCGTGGTTCTTCAGTCGTAACAAAAAAATTAGTGCCGCATGAACCTCGACTCTACTCGCATATACACAATACGACATAAACCCCGTACCAAAAGAAATGAAAAAAAAGGTATATACACCTTCTACCATCGAAGGCTTGCATCATGTATATATACATACATACGTACATACATATATATCTATCGTATAACAACGTAGTAGGTAGACACGCACGTATACGCACGCACGCGAGCTGTTATATCACGTTACACGCGCGGTAGCCGCGATGAAAAAGTATCCACCGTCGCGATATAAATTCAGTGCCTCCAAGGACAGAGAGAGAGAAAGCGTGTGTATAAGAGTGAGACACAAGCTGGATAGGAAACAAAACAGCTCCAAGGCTCGTGGAATATATATATGTATATTTCAGGCTGCTGAACAAAAAAGATAAACAGGAGAGAGAGAGAGAGAGAGAGAGAAAGAGTCGGGAAAACAAGGGCGTGAAATATGTCACCACGGCAAGCCCGCGCGAGCGCTAAACGTTTCTTTATATTTATACGACAAATCCTCTTACGCGAAATACGAGAGAGAGAAAGAGAGAGAGAGAGAGAGAGAGAGAGAGAGAGAGAGAGAGAAAGGTATAGTATAACGGGGCACGACCAAAGTCGTTAGTTACGAAGGCTGAAGGACTCGCTCGTCCGCGTGGGTGGAAAGCCGCATCGTTAGAAAAGTGGGCTTCCATTAGCATTAGCAGCTCTGTCTTCCTCTCTCTCTCTCTCTCTCTCTCTCTCTCTCTCTCTCTCTCTGTGTCTTCCCATGTATCTCTCTCTCACTTTCTTAGCACTCACCCCTGGCAGAGTAGGAAGAAAGAAAAAAAATGAAAGCCATCGGAGAGAGAGAAAAAAGAGGGGAAAAAGCGAATAAAAATTCAAGGCGAACTGTCACTGCTGCTTCTTCTTCGGTGTCACGGCCGAGACAAATGTTACACATTCCCTATATATAGCAGTGTAGGCAGCTAACGCAATATGCTGATGAATCGAAACTGAGAGGGGAGACCAAAAACCATTGCTATGCATGTACACTACTGCCCTCGAATATTCCTCCCTTGTTATTCGTAGCAACAGTGTAGTATACAGCAGTAGCGTATTTTTTTAAGTACATATTCTCTCTCTCTCCCTCTCGATCGTTAAAAAGTGCCAGTACGCGTCAGTGACCGAAAAGTACCTTCGTCAGAATCAAAAGGCAAACGTATATATCTATAGTATATATGTATATATATAGAGAGAGAGATATACACTCTTGGTAAACAAGCTTACATCTACGAGGCGGAAAATAACAACGCGATGCTACGTGGAAGGATGAAAAAAGCTGGCGTACGTACGCCCCCTATTATTCCGGAATATCAGAGGCCACCGTGTAGTAGTAGTAGTAGTTGCATCGAAAAATGTGCCTTGCTTCGCTCTCCTTCTTAAGAAGCTCTGATTTACGAAAAAGAAGGAAAGAGAACGGAACCAGGGGCAGATGAAATTTGATTATAAAATAGCAAAAAGAAAAAGGAGGAGAATAAGGCTATCGCCGCTTATAAACGCTTTCATCTCGCGCGCGCGCGCGACGATGACGAAGCGGAGGAGGAGCGCTAAAGCCTGAGAACGAAGCTCAGCAAGAAAAAGGGCACGCGCCCGTATATATATATATATATATATATATGTGCACGTGCCTATGTAGCAGATCTAGGAGAGAGAGAGAGAGGAAGAAAAAGCTGAACAAAAGCTCGAGCTGCGCGTATTTTCATCTGGAAGCTTCGCCAGGCCAAGCTTTTTTTCCTCTCCTGCTGCCACCGCCTAGACCTTAAACTTTTCTCTCCCTCTCTCTCTCTCTCCCTTTCTCTCTCTCGTTCGCTTCTACATATATACATATATATATTTATACATATATAGTTATATGTAAAAGCGCGTGTGCGCACCTGCAGGGCCGTAACGACTTTTACGAGTGCGCCAGAGTAAACGACGACTAAGAATGTGCTTTTTTTCTCTCTCTCACTCTCTCTCTCTCACTCTCTCTCTCTCTCGTTTTCCTCCGCGTGCGAAGATGAAAAACGTAAATGCGATTCACCGATGTACACATACACACGCGTGTAAACGTAAGCTTTCGAGTGAAGCTCGTTTATTACGCGAGCGTGAGGGAGTAGAGTTCGCTGCCGATGCCGCTGCGGGCCTTTAACGATCGGAACGTGATCGCTTTGAGTAAGGATGCATGCGCACATCTCTATGCCTCGTGAGAACGTTTCTACGGATATACAAGATTCTCTCGTCTCACCATATAGCGTTCCCAGTCAACTACAAATGTATAACCTCCAACACCTTCTACCGGTTTATTTCAGTCTGCTTCGGTTTTTTTTTGTTTTGTGGAATGGGATAGGATATAGAAAGTTCAATCGCTTGATAAGTTTTGAAGGTATATGTTGATATAAATTGTTAGGAAGGGGTTATGTGATTTCTCAGTGAGAATTATATTATGCACAGCAATTTATGTATTACGAATATTTACTTACCAAAAAATTTTGATATAATAAAAATATAACGGTATGTTGCTTTAGTTTAAATGAAAGTTAAATGAAATGAAAATATTAGCATCTACGTTGCGAAAACATAAACCATATTACGTATGTAATTGAAAATTGTTCGACGACATACTTCATATTTATACAAATATATTTCGGTATTTTTACCACACACATGTATATATACATTGTACTTTTTAACCGCGGTATATACACAAAACAATGGCAGTAGTCGACAATAACACCGCAAAAAGTTTGATAGAACTCACTTAGAAACTTTTTGACATTTCGATTAACGTAAACCACTATATATACGCGCGGTTGTGCGGCGGCAGCTGCGTTCAGAAAAAGATTTTTCTCTTTAGAGAAGGTAAAAAGGCTTGAACACAATAAAAATAATGTTCCGCTCACTCGCTCGCTCCTTTGACCCTAAACGTTATATCTCCGGTAGAGAAAATAAAAATGATTTGCCGTACGGCGATTAAAATCTTTTTATCCCCGAGCAAAATTTCATATTATACTGTATAAGGAAGCAAAAAAAAGAAATCATCAAAATCCGCTTTTAGATAGAGCGCGTATATATATTAGAAAAAGATCTTTTGAAAAGTCCAATATACCTGCAGGTATATATTTAAGTATGAAAGCTCGCTGCTTTAATTAAGAATAAAAATCTCTCTCTCTCTCTCTCTCTCTCTTTTTCTCTATATCCCTCTCGAAAAAAACTTTAGCAATAAACTGGTCCTCCATAAACCCTTTCGATATCTCCGCAAAAGAGAAAGAGAAAAAAACTATTTCTTCGACAGCAGCAGCAGCAGCAACGAAGATCTCCTCCGGCAGGCAGCTGTCGCATTAAAAGTACGGGCGCGGCCTTCGCCCGTATAACTCGACTGCTGGGTCAATCGCATTTCACGTGTATATATACACACACACACACATATATACGTATACGTTAGTATAGGAGGGGAGTAGAAACGAGGCGATTACTTAGGCCGTCGAAGTGGCGCTAGCGGCTGTAAAAAAGGGTCGTTTCGGCGCTGCGGGGGAGTAACAAAGATTCGAGTGACGCGCGCGCGCTTGCACGCATGCACACACACACACATACACACGTCTTTGCAAGTGTGTAAGAGTGCTGCTACTGCTACTGCGGCGTACGTAATGTTTCCTGCGAAGCCATTCTAGAGACCATCGAACGACATCCTAACTGCTGATTCGACGGTTGATTTAGCTTCGTGGCGGTGAACATTATTTTTTTTTTTTTTACTCTTTAACACTCGTTCCTGCCTGTATACCCCGTACAACAAAGTAACTTGTTACATATACGGATATCTCTGTAACGTGGAAAAATATTTTTTTTTTTTTTGTTTAAAATATACATTTTATGACAGTGACGTCGATATGTAGTGAATATTCAAAAGTATAATCTTTAACTGTATGGACGTTTTTATATTTAAAAATTTAGCTGCGTTATATTTTATACTAGTACCAACGTGCAATAAAAATAATTCACTGTTAAAGCCTTTCAAAATATATTCAAAAATATTCTACGAGCAAGCAATTTCAAAACTATGAAAAAGTTTATAACGATAGAATATATATATATATATGTATTCTAGTGTATTTCTATGACGAACTTTTTACGAGGAACTTTAATGTTTGTTTTGTAACGGTCTAGAGAACATTTTAACACTGTTTTTAGAGGCTTCAACAGGGAGAAAAAAAGTATATATTCATATCATGTTCCAGAAATACACAGGTATCATCTAGTTTTTTGTACAACACCTAATATTTTCACTCTCTTCTATTCCACAATTTCAGTTCTTTCTTTTTCAGTATCTTTATTTTATATATTTAATGGTAGGAATACACGAAAGCAACTCGTATATACACAGCAAAAGAGACGAAAAAAGTTTGGTAAAACTTATTCTACACGACGGTTCCCCTATATATACAACCGAACGCACGCATATTATGTGATCCCTTTAATGTTCTCGTGTTTACATTCGCGCATAAAAATTCGAAAATATACATATGTGGGCGTGAATCAGGACGGCACTTGTATCAAAATAAAAGAATAATAATGGTTGGAGATATAGCGAAAGAAAGATAGAGAGAGAGAGTTGAACTGGCACTCGTGAAGTCGGGTCACATTTTTAATCCGGCGGGAAAGTTTTTGAATTACGGTTAACTGCTACGCACTGGCACAACTCGACGCTTGCACGCCTGAAAATGAGCGAAAGAAAGAAATAAAGCGGACAATAGAAAAGAACGAGAGCGAAAGGAAGAGAGAGAGAGACAAAGAGGGAGCATAATAGATCGTGCGCGTGGGTGGTAGACGTTCACTCGTATGTATACGTATACACGTGCGTATAGTCCGCCCCTGCAACTGAATCCGTGTGTTTGTCAGTACATTTAGGTATTTTAGCGTGTCTACGTATATAAGCCTCTCTATATACGTAGAAGACAGAGAACTCTATACGTTTGTTTGCGTTTACACGTTTTATGTTTGTGAACTTTTAGGCTTGTACATTTATTCGCCCCTTTTTTTTTGTTGTGTGTGTGTGTGTCCCCGAGACTTTCTTTTATACATTTCTACTTCCGCCTCGTACTACGTGTAAGTAGTATAGTAGTATACAAGCGTTCTACAAACATATATACGTACACTGTTTATATAGCAAAATTACGCGAATAAAAAGGTATTCTACCAACGAAAATTTTATCGATCAGATAAAATCCAAAATAATATATGTACCTTCATTTAATTTTTTGTTTTTTTTTTTTTTTTTTATTCAAACAAATATATAGTATATACAGACACGCTTGTGTGTACTTACTTGCTTGCTTTGTAATGGAGAAAAATAAAAATTTTAAGAAAAAAAAATTAAGTCACATAAAAAACAAAAAAAGGAGACAAAGAAGAAACTGGCAGACTGGACTAGTAAAGGTTCTTCAGCGTTAATGGGTTGAGGGGAAAAGCAAAACTAAAGCGGCAGTGAGAGAGAGAGAGAGGAAGGCAAGCGAGGTACGTCGAGGTCACCCACACATACACATACATATACACATGCGCTTGAACGTAAGCGTGCACAAGTAGAGAGAGAGAGGTATATATGGAGAAAAAAAATTACGCCCCGCCCCTTTAATGGCTTTTACTCACTTTGCGCGCACAATCCTTATTTCAAGCTCACGCGCGGTCTCTAACCCTCCGTGTGGCAACGCTGCCTGGTGGTGGCCGACTTCCTTCTTCTTCTTCTTCTTTCTTATTTTTCCTTCTTTCTCTCTTTTCCGTCTTAGCCACGTTCTTTTTTTTTCTCTCTCCACCTTTTTCCTTCCCCTCTCCGTACTTCTCTTCTCCTTTCACCGTAGCAGCAGCAGACCAGAGAGGTTCTCCTCTCTCTCCTACCGGGATACATTCATTAAGGGATCCAAGGTAGGGAGGGAGTCCGTCGCGCGGATAATCATAATGATAATGATGTCGTAAAGGGAGAAGGAGGAAGGGAGTAGTGGCATTGTGCTCGTCGTCAAAAGCTTTCCCTAACGCTCAATGCTATATATATATATATACACCTGAGCTCTCGTGCATTCAATGAGGAATTATTTAATTCACCAAATGAATTATGGGATTTAATTCGCGACTCGGTCAAAAGAGAGCAATGATGATATCGTTTTGACGCGGATTAATTTAATGAAGAGGGGGATGAGAGAGAGAGAGAGAGAAAGAAAAGTGCTTGGACAAAGCTTGTATACCACTAATTTTCACAGTGAAATGTCCCCTTTTCGAATATGTTGAATCGACATGTTGCCGAATTTTGGCTCATTGTGGCTCATATACTGGCTCTCGAGATGATTTAATGCTATAGCCGTGATTACATCGTATATATAAAAAGAGCAACTCGCTTTGACGTCCGGAAATCGCGTTATTTTTCTTGTTATACAATTCCCTCGACATTTCCTTCGTCATTTTATCCTCGATGGTTCAGCAATTTTTTATACATATCCACAAGTAAACAATCATACGCGATAATAGGTAACACATGGTTTTCACATTTCGAAATCAACACCGTAAAAACAATATATATTCAAACGACTTTTCATTGATCACCGGATAAGGACAATTAGCAGAGTTCTCTCTCTCTCTCTCACCACGCATACACAGCTGTAATAAATAATCATCTCCTCGTAAATAATTCGCATCCTGTCACAATAACATTATCGATACGATTAATCGTCGAGTGCACGCGCACCCGTTACATGTATATATATATATACACGGTGTAGTAGAAGTTGAGCGCGGCACTGAATATTTCAGCTTCCCGGTGCTACACGCGCCTGTAACACATCCGCGGATGCATATAATTACACCCACGGCCGCATGACTCGTATACTTTAATTTCCGCTCGCTGGAAAATTCATTAGGATTCCTGTGAGCGCGAGCTCGCGTCTACCCTCTCTCTGCCTCTCTTTCTAGCGTCTCCGATCTCCTGCTATGCTATACGTATATAGCTAAGAAAACGTGCGACTATATACCTTGGGTACGATGATACTGTGGTTAATTGAATTCTTTATTACTTATGTATAATTTTACAACCGCCTCGCTGCAAGCTAATTTTCATCTTCGATTGTCCTTTTATACCGGAGGAATGATTAAATATTTGTTGTATTTTCATAAATCATTGTTACGCCTATTATATATGGCGAATAACGTTCATCGGTTTTCAGTACGTTTTTTTTTCTTTTTTTTTCATTCATTCATTCATTATTCATCATGTCAGAAACGTAGGTCATTAATTTAATGGGACTTTGTTCGGAAAAAACGAATATTAAACAATACGCTTATATATTTGAGCCCCGCGCGTATTTTCCATGTGCTTTTAATTAATCTGCAAATCATTTGAAGAGTACTGAAGAATGATTAATCGACAAATCAAATATTGTTCGTTATACGGATCATTTTACTTTAGAATTAATTGTGAGAATATAGGGTAATAAATTTTGATAAATAAGTGGCTCTTCTGGTTTATAGTTCATTAACTATAGAATGTTATGAATGGTTAGCTTCAAAGGCGAAAATTTATACTTTCTAGGAAATGAAGTTTAACGTAGCTTTGAGAGTTGACGTCTGATACCTAACAATGAATTATATAACTTTACAATCAGGTTCTTATACTTAAATGTAAGGAAATGTATACTTTAAATTTATACATTATTATTTAAGTTTAGACATTAAAATTTTATGTGAGATATTTAATTGAAAATATCAATATCATATAATGAAACAAATAATACATTTTTCATCTCTCAAATAGACGATCCACAAAATGTAATTACAAAGACTGTACCTTTAATTTTATTCGATACTCAAATAGCAACACGAAGAATCTAAAATCATTCTACGCTGATAATATCGCAACCAAGATCACCCAACTAATTAATAGTAAATGTAGACAAATTCGAAAAAGCAACATCAAACATCTGCTCCACCTCGTCTCCAACGTTTACGGTGTAGTATGTAGAGAAGAGGTAAAACGTTACTTCGAAATTCGTGCAACTCAATCGTCCGAAACACGAAAGCGAAATACCTTTGGACGAATTCCTATCTCTTTGAGAGGTCGACTCATTCGGCCCAAAATCGCTCGCACACAGTGTAGCTCGCGTTCAAATATGCAAGGACTTGGCGTTTAGATAACACGCTTGGCCAACCGTTTACTCCATGCAACCTTATACCCCACCTATCAACATATCAAGCATTCTACTACCAAACATATACCACCACGACGTACTACAAAAAATCTCAATTAATCAAAACATAATATACGTAAATGCTTCGAAATTGCAATTTTCCAAGTTCTGTATAAGAAATTGACAGACGTGAAGTATATGTACTGCCACTTTACGCTTATACCACGTAGTAACACCATAACGTTGAAGAAAGAGTAGAGTATAGTAACGTTTGCGCTTGCGCTCGCACGCAAGTTCATCATTCATCGGCGATATCTCGACGTACAAGCTTGCTTGCTTGCGAGGAAAGAGAGAAGTAGCGAGAAAGCTCGTACATCACCCGCTCTCGCATAGTTTAGCGCAAAGTCGTCGTCGTCGTCGTCGTACTTACGCTCGTATAGCCAGAACTCGCGGCAATATCCGAAATTGCAATGGTCGCTCTCGAGCATAATCGCGTTAGCGACGGGCTTTGACGACGGAAATCCGTTGGCGCGACGGGGTAAAGTTGCACTGGGGAGGGAGAGAGAGAGAGAGTGGCAAAACCGACGCGAGCGCGGATTGAATCGCTTTTCCATTTTGCGCCCCGTGCCGTTTTCGATTTTCTCGCGCCTAATGAGAATCGCGAACGCTTGCTCGAGTTCTTCTCTCTCGTTTTTTTTCACTCTCTTTTTTGCCACTGCTGCTGCTACGCTGAGCCGCCACGGGAAATGAGCTTCGCACGGTAAGTAGCTGCTGCTGCTGCTGCGTGCTCA
This sequence comes from Torymus tubicola, assembly GCA_035583055.1. Taxonomy (NCBI): domain Eukaryota; kingdom Metazoa; phylum Arthropoda; class Insecta; order Hymenoptera; family Torymidae; genus Torymus; species Torymus tubicola. The sequence continues at coordinate 49,252 of JAWWEQ010051428.1, read as the reverse complement.
CGGTAGACGCGCGCAAGGTACTTAACATTTTTGCAGGCGAAGCTTATTGGGTATCGCCAAATGGTTAATGGCAATCCCAGTTCAGCCAAGTTGACTGCTATTACGTCGTTGCATAATATGCTACTGGGGTTTTTTCGTACTTTGCGTTATACTATATGCAATGTTTTTTATATCGTGTGATGAGATTTTTGTTTTTTTTTTTATTTAAACGTAATTTCTTTTATGTTTCAGGTAAGCTTAATGAGGTTCTCGCAAAGCATACATACATCGATCGTTAGTAAGTATACAATATAATCAAACTATTATTCTGGGATTCACAACTTACAGCGAAAACATTGAAGTACCCTACATATATTAAAAATAAAAGCGCTGAGTGCTCGACAAAGTAGGCATTGTGAACACCTAAGATGGAAATAACCAAAGTAATCGCGAGTTTATATCGTCTTACGCCTAATTCGCAGCTTCTTCAATACTATTTCAACCTCTCTCGACTACTTGACTCGCGCTCTCACTTTCTCCCCCTTTTTTTCCTCGGTCCTCTTCGAGCGAGAGGAGGATTCAAGCAAAAAAAAGAGAAGAAGAGAGAGAGAGAGAGAGAGGAATGGAATAAAAGAAAGAAAGTTGGCGATCGTATAATAGTTACTTCAGCGGGGGAAGAAAAAAGAAGGAGAACGAAGTGGGACAGCAGCAGCAGTAGCGGTGGTAGTGGTGGTGCAGCGTTCGACCGCGAAGAAAGGAGAACTTTCACTTTGTACTTAACGAGATAAGGGAGGCGAAGCCGAAGGTGGAGAGTTCGTCGTCGCAGTAGCTTAAAATCTTGATTTCCCGAGGGGGGTTTCCCCCGAGCTATAGGATTTATACGCACGTTAATGATTCCTTCTTCGAACGCGTTTATCTTTCAGATACAGCTGCGCTGAGTACGTCTCGGTCTTCCGGTGAGCTAAGATCTTACCGTACTTCTCTTGCTATATAATATGTGTATATATATATATGTAGCTTCTGTACGCCTTGTTTCTCTTAGTAATAAGCTCACTTATTTAGGGATCGTTTATTTTGCACTTTAAAGGGGGCGAATTTTTTTACGCTTTTCTCGAGTGTCTGCTTAAACCAGGATTACGGTGGAAATGGGATGCATTAGCGTGAAATCTTCTTGAAATGTAAAACTTTACATCATACTGAGGATACGTGGACAGAGTTGAGGATCGTGTGGTTTGTGTTGTTTAACAAACGATCACGTAAATTGCGTGGAAAATAAAAATATAAAATGTAACGAAAAAATTTCGTATGTACACTTTACGTCAGTAATTGATATGATATTGTGTATCTTTTCTTACTAAATTTTAATTACAAAATAAAGTGGATTACTAATTTTTTTTTAGACACAATACTTAAGTCAAACCCGGATCTCATTTTTAAATATTCATACACTCGCACGCATAAACCTGTGGATAAATAATAAACTTGCAAGAGATATACATATTGCTCGTTTCTGGGCAATTAATTAAATATGGATACACTTTCAATCGAAAAGTAATGAGATTTATTGGTCAATCGAGGCTTTATAATTTTAAATGCCCAATGTTTAAAAAGCAATCAATAAACTCTCGATTCGATATTAAAGTTTTTTAAATTTAAATTCCAATAAAAGGCTAATCATCGGTTTAGTGGTTAGATTAAGTAGTGAACTCAAATGAGAAAAATATTTGGTAAATAAGTTTCGAATTCAGATCAGAAATAATTTTTTTTTTAATTAAATTTTGTGATAAAATTTTTTTTTAAATTCAATTATCAAAAATCTCTCCAATTCCATTGCTTATATTTCTTCTTTAACGGAGATTACTTATTGTTTTATGTATCTGGTATCGATTATATTTCTCTTATTTGATTTATTATTAGATTTCTGGGATAATTATTATTAAATTAAAAAATAAAGCGTAATTGAATAAACCATACAGTTGCATGTTGTGGCGAACTGAGATGTCAGTCTCTTGTCTTCTACATTGTATAAACACAAAAAAAATCCTCCATGCCAACAACATAATACTAAATAACATACACGATCACTAATACTGTTAAATTGTTGACGTTTCTCGATTTTCTCTTCAATTAGTTATAATAACATGAGATATTACTATTTTATCACATGATACAGAAGGAGAAGCAACAATATGACCTCTACCCAATCATTGAATTCGTCAGAAACTGCACTAACAAGGGGAGAATTAAGATTACAGTATACGTAGATTTGCATGAAATTCTGGAAAAAGTTTCCAATAGCAAAATGAATAATAATATCTCACAACGTTTTTTTTGGATAGGCATCATTATATCTAAAATTCGGGAAAATATCTGCAATAGACGAGGTAAAAGTTATTAAAAAGAAAAGTTTTACGAGCTGTTTGGATATAGAAACCTTAATTAGTTTAAAACGTAGACTTCCTTGTAAGTATATTTGTAACTCGACTTTTTTAAAGTATTATATCGTGATACCTTAACTTTGTAAACTTTTTGGCACTCAAAATACATCTCGAAGTTTGAACAGATTCTGCTACTCGCCAGAGATCGTGGTTTCTTCTAATTACTATTTAAAATGTCCCAGAACCTAAAATAGCAACTGCTCAATTGAGATAGGAATTCATCCTCAATAGGAGTATAATTGCTAAGATTGAATGTAGGTTTGTACCAATTATTGTGTAATATCTTGATAATCTTTTATTAGTACTCTAGACTTATAAATCTAACCTTCTTTCACATTTGAAGCAAACATTTCAAGGTGGTTATTAAAAGCAAACTTTGCATCTAGAGTAACATTAATATCTTTTATATAAGTTACTCTCCTCAAATTAAAATACTAATTGCGTGCTTGTAAAAATTACGTAAAGAGCCTTTGAAATACGAAATAAGATTATACATTTCGTTATTGATATCAAGAAATTCTAAGATGTTTAATAAGCTTTACCAACTAAAAGTTGTTACATGGCAAATAACAAACAATAGATAAGTTTGAACAAATTGAATAAAACTTTCTGAGCGCATTAAATACAAAGTAAATTGAGATACCGTATATGTACAATGGAACAACAGTTTACTTCTTTCTTTAGTGACAACTTGAAACACGGATGTCTTTGTCTCCTCTACAAGAGTTTACACGATGTCTCAAGTGATCCTTAGGTGTAAAAAATGACAATGGATCTTGAAAGGGCGCGAATTGGTGGGGTTTCATCTACACAAAAAAAATGATGTTGAGTAAAGCAGTATAGAGAATCCATCACGTGCTTATAAACTACTTTATCAAACTCGAAACATTATCTATCATCGATAAAATCTTTTTCATTTTCAAACATGATGATTTATTTACCGTAGTTATATTATCCCTTTTTTTCATGAATAATTTTCTTGCAACACATTTATATAAGCTTGTATTGTTAAATTTTGTTTTTTTATTAATCGATTATAATCACAGGATAATCTTAAAAGTTTGCCAAAGGTCAATAAAGATTCACGACTAAGTATATACCCATGTATAGATTTTTTTAATAACAAGGCTGAAAAGAAATTGAAATCAATTTGGCAGCTTCTTACAAGCCTCGCCTCGTGCCTCTAATTAACCGTAACACAATCTCCGCACAATGAAGCTCAAACTCGAGCAATATATCACGGCTATAATGAAAAATCAGCCTCTCTCCTCGTGCAACATGCGCGCGAACCGATGCACGTGCCGCTCATTTAGTAGAAAAGCCTCGCCTCTGGCGCCGAGGGCCGCTGCGTAAAATCGATTAGCATTTTCCTCGGCCGCGAGGACAAACTTCACCCGTCGAGGAGCAGCAAGCGAGCGTGCTGAAATTAGGACGAGCACCGGCCGTCGTGTCGTAAAACGCACGCGTGGAAGTAAAGAGAGAGAGAGAGAGAAGAGAAAAGCATTCAAGTCGCGTCTATGCTCATATGCCCAGCTGCATATATATTTTTTTTCTTCTTTTTTCGGTACTCATGGTTTGCGAAAATCTACGTTTAATAGCCACAGGCGCGATTTAATGTGCCCGCTAATTTCTTTGACGACACACAACGTGCGTGGCTTGTATATGTCGCGCGTACTTTCCCTCCCCCCTCCGCACACGCACGGTGATTAACGCGCGCGCGTGCCGTTCCTGTATAGTGCGCAATTTACCACGAGCTTTATTGCATAGCCAAGTTGGCGTATATGCGCACGCGCGTACGTGAGGGTAAGCACTTTTTTTTAAAAACTACTGAATTTTTCAAGATTAATCCACTTTTTGCCCTTTGTGCCGATTAGCTTGGCCCTCCCCAAAGAGATTTATGTGCCTGCACTCTAGTCCGCCTGCTGCTGCTGCTGCCCTCTCCTGATTACACTGCAGCGCTTCAAACTTGTTTTTCCAGCACGCAGCTATAATACGGGGGAACATTGACGAGTACGCGCATGACCGCGTGAGGCTATTCAAAATATGAGTTCATTCATCGACGTTAATAGCATCAAATACAGATTTAATGAAACAGAGGGTTATAAATATTTTTGTAGAGCTGGCGCGCGGTAATTTGGAAATATTTTGCAGAAAACATTTTTGACGTATTTAAATATATAAATCGATAAATAACATTGCATGTTGTTTTTTCTCAACTGACAAACGTATATAGAAGTTTAACTTCAAAATAAAAAATCTGTCGATATATATTAATTACTTCTGGAATTCCCATATGTAGAAAAGAAAATAGACATTTTCGACAGAAATCTATCGATAAACGAGCAAACAAGAGCGCATACCGTAGCTCTGAAACCATTGTACGCTCGTAGTTTCAAATCGAAGTATCAAAAGAGGGGAATCCCTCCCCCCTCGTTCCACTATACCCCCCCCCCCCCAATGTCGATTCACAAACTAACGAACGAACGAACGAACGAACTGTGTGCGTTTTTTTTTCTTTCTTCTTCTTCTTTTCCGTTTTTTCTCTTCCGCAAAAACCACGGCCTAATAATTAATACGCGCGCAAAAAAGAGTCTACCGCGTGTATATATGCGCGAGCCATGGAAATGAATGGCTAATACACGCATACTTTGGAAATGAAGTGCACAGCCGGTGTACGGCTAAGGAAGAAGCATTTCAAGTGCATTCAACGAGAGACGTGCGTATGTATATAACATTGTATGAATGCATATATACCACACGCGTATAGGCATACATATATATATACATACAGGACAGAATCCCGTCATCAATCGCGCGTGCGGAGGCAACGATGCGGTTCGCTGAATTATCCATTTTCTGCCACGCCCCGATTAATTACCGGGACTTTGCCCGTATTTTCTCGACGCCGCACTGCAGTTCCCGATAGCAGCCGCGCGAGAGCAACGAAGAGTGAGAGAGAGGGAGAGAGAGAGAGAGAGGAAGATGAGTAACGGAGGGGGAGAGATAAGCGAATTCGCGTTCGCAGATGGCGATGTGCTGCTGCTGCTGCTGCGGCGCCGAACTTTCCGGGGTGAAATTAGCACGCGACGACGCGACCTCCACCTTTTCGACGCGCCCGTTCTGCGCCGACGACGACGACGACACGTGTAAGTGTCGTGTGGTCGGCTCATTTTTCATATGCTTCCCCCCCGTTATCCGAGCTTGCGCAGTTCTCATCCGCCACACCACATCGTATATGCCGGATGAGGCCAACTTTACCAAACCCCTCCCTTGAGTTTTCGAAAATGCTAAGCGTGTATATATATATATAGATATAGACTTATTCTCTATATATATATATGAATTCGAATAATATATATATATGTATAGGAGAATTTCATCGATCTATCTACCACTCGCGGCCGGAGTCTATTTGTAATTTCTGCTGAAGTGTACGCAGCAGTAAAGTAAAAAAAAGGGACAGGAAGTAGTATAAAAGCCGATATATACGTGTGTGTATATATATATATCATCCGGTTATTGTGGAGAAAATAAAAGTTTGGGCGTAAAAATATTTAGGTTGCCGAAATTTAAAAGGGGAGTAGTGGAAAGAAAAGTTTTATGCGATTGGAGGCCCTCTCGAGATGTTCCGGGCCTCGCGAGCCTTAATCCGTCACTGGGGAACGGGGAAAAGGGAGGCTTGGTATATATACAGAAGAAGGCTGATGCTGTTGAGGGAGAGAGAGAGAGAAAAAGTAACGGCGGTGTGATTACCACGACCGAGAGAGAGTGAGGCTCGGTTTTTACTCGCGGGAAATTCAATGGGCGCTCGCCTGCCTCGCGTACCCGGCAAGTAGTTCAAGACAGCCTTCAGTCAGCCCGTAAAACGCCACTCGACCTAATTCGCGCTTGTCGTCCTGTCGGGTGCCCCACTCTTTCTCTCCCTCTCTCTCTCTCTTTCGTTCGCCTCGATGAAATTCGACCGAGTGAGAATGAGTGGAGACTACTATACGCTTTTTGCCTCCTTTTTGTATACCATTCGCACATCTGTCCGATCAGTAAGATTTATACGCTGATGGACGATAAATATTTTTCTCACATATATTTATCGATAAATCAATTCCCAGATGCTTCGTTAATTGCTGATGAGCAACGAGGGAACAAAAAATTCGAAAATTGCTATATGTATTCGCATTGTCAGCTGCAGTATTTTGAAAATGTAATTAACATTAATTAGCATGTAGGTTATTTCATCCAGGCAAAGTTTATATATTCAGCAGGAAAATTCGTCGACGAGAATAAGTTTTAAATACATTTCACGCGCGTTGCCGTGAGTGAATTAATAAAAATAATTATATATAAAGTTAACAGAAATTTATGTAAATAGTGAAAGTATATGTCGCATCGTGTATAGGTAAAAGTAATTAATTAAGTAACTGGAAATACATGGTAAAAACGATGAAGGTAGAAGGTGGGAGGGGGTATAATTAGTGGAATAAAAAATGGGCACAGATCTGGACGTCGCGAAAACGGACGCGGCGAACCCAATCCTCGGATTTTCCCGAATCAATTATCATTAATTAATGCTAAGTATTAACGCGTGGTAGTCGATGCGTACGTGTGTGTGTGTATATAGTACGGGCGAAATCGCGTGCGCAGTATTGCGGATGGGAAATATTGAAAAAGTATTAATTAATTAAGCGTGTGTGTCGCAGGGCCGCAGCGTTGAAAATTCACTTGATTTAATCTTCTCTTTAATAATCGGATGAAATAGCGAATTTATACAGCCCTCATAATAATAGAATTTATCTGGGGAGGGCTTCCCCAGATATATAATAATTTTTGCGCACGAACACTACTCTGCGTCTGCGCAAACCTCCAATGATAATTCGGAAGAACGAGAGAGAGAGAGGGGGGAACACTTGATAGGGGGTAGTATAAGGACAGCTGCGCAGGGAATATAATAAGGAGAGTATAAGGGCTAGCAACTAAATCGATAGCTCGCAAAATGCAGCCGCGCGATCTTCGAGAGTCGAACACGCCCTCGGGAATAAAAATATTATTGTCAGCGAGAGAGAGAGAAACCGGGGGGGGGGAGGAGTGAGTCGTAAGTATCGCGGGGGCTCACACAGAAAAAAAAAAGGTGGAATGGTTACTGCGGGTACTCTCGTTCTGTCTAGCTCGCATACTCGGCGCGTTCGGTCATAAAGGGCCATTACTCGGCCAGCCGAACTGACCTCCTCCTCCCCCCCTTCTGGTCTTGCTATATAGCATATATACTTGTGCCCCTTTTCCGTACGTATGTACCTATGAGACTGCCCAGAATGTCCCACGTCAAATCGGAACGTTCCGAAAGTTTATATCGATGGAACTTTGCGATCGGCAAGGATAAAAAAAATTCTACGAATGTATTTTTCATCAAGTTTATTCGAGACCGTTTTATTTTTTTTTTAATTTTATTATTTGAATTTAACTAATGGTCTTCATATACTTATGCTGTTTTATAGGGGGGAATACTTGGTAATCGGAATTCTAGGGATTATTTTAATGATACAGAAGAAATTCTGGGTTTATACAAGGAATCGTAAAAATGTAAAAAGAGTGTGCAATATTCCATAGGGATATAATTTTATGAAAATGTAGGTCAAAATTTTAAACATTTTTACATTTATTATATGTATATTATACGGAGAAAGAAAAATCTCGCTCTAGAGTATAGACATACAAAGAGAAGGTCACTTTCAATATTTAAATTTTGTAATGAATTTCTTTTTTCTTTTTCATTTTAGCTGTACCGCTGGGATTATATTTTTATTAAACGAAAATGAGTTCCAAATCTAGAAAAAAATGAAAGTTGCTGCCCTAGGATATTTTGGCAAAGAAAATATTTCAACTGTAGTTTGGATGGAAATGTCTTATACTTGAATAGAGAGATCAGAGAAAAAAATCTTTCGATTTATATGCATTCCAACCCAATATCACATTTTTTTCCGTAGTTCAAAGAATTTAAAAGTTTAAAACTTGCAAGATTCCAACCATATTTTTTTATAACCATATTTTTTTATGTTTCCTAACAGATAGATCCTTTTTTTCTTTGGATTATGAATGATCTTCTTATTGACTATAACACTGTTTTGCCTATTATCAACCAATTGCTATATTAAATATCTACTTAATTAAATCCCTTTTCTACAATATGTTCTGTACAAATTTCTATCCGCTACTTGTAAAATAAAACCGACTTACATGAAGGCTCCTTCGAAGTCAGCATTTTCGAACTCTAAATTTAAACTTTAACATAAAAAATCAATATCCAGAAGCAAGTACTCGAACATTTTCTTATACACCCAAATCCATATATATATATATACGAATACTTTACAATACGAATGATAAACCATGAAAAAGCAACAGTAAAAAAAAAAGGAAAATATGCTATCTCAAATGGGTCGTAGATTTTGACTGCGGCATTCGGCAAGACACTGCTTTATAAGTAGTTTCTTATCGAGTTCCTTTGAAAGTTTCGAATCGCTTCGAAATTCTTGACCGTCATCTCTCGCATCGCGGAGAGAGAGAGAGAGAACTGCGCCCGTGCAAACGTACCCCATATATGTCTATACATACATATATATATACATATGTGCATGTGCCTGCAAGAGAGAAAGAGCAGGAATCGTCGCGTGTTTTGCCGCTCTCGCGTTCGCGCTGGCCGAGTGCCAAAAGATTTTTGATATTTTTTGGCAGCGACTCAACCCTCGTGTAACCGGTTAAAATGTTTTGGTGCGGTCTCTCCCTCTCCACCCTACCCCCTTCCCTAGTTCTCTTCTCTTTCTCTCGTTCCTATACAGTATATACGCCATTCTCTCTCTTTCGCTTTTGCCTCATTTAGACATGCAGATACCCGAGAATGGCCTGCGTCCAGCCTCTCTCTGTGTATATATATATATGTATGTGTACACTGAAAAAGCTAAATTTCGGCCTTCCGCGAAAACAGAAGCAGTAGTAGCAGCAGTAGCAGTATAGTAACGCGCGCGACAGCGCGAGAAGCCAGCTAGGATAATCGGCCTTTTATCAGTTTGTTTTTCGGAAAAAGCAAAGTCCCACGCCACGCGCGTGCATCCGAGCTTTTAAACGCTTTCCGCCACGATTAAATCGAATTATCTCCTTTCTTTTTTTTTTCCTTTTTTTGTGTTGGCTCTACGGTCAGCATTAACTTCGAGATAAATATGTACACGTCTCTGAATTATTGACAGCTCTTCCTATCATATTAATTCAATTACAATTAGCGTTATTATTATTGTTTCGGGGTAATAATTGGTGATGAGATTACATTAATTCTGAACAATGTGTGCGGATTCCTGTGATCGATTTCATTATTATTATATACATCAAGTCGGTAGGTAAATATTAGTTCGTATTTCACTGCATAAATTAAAATTCATAAGAATTTTAATGCGGTTAATTCATAAGAATTTAAATTATTCAGTTAGCTTCAACACTGTAATAAGTATAATTCAGCGAACCTGTTCACTTTACCGGAATAATATATACGATTTAATTTTTAAATAAATTACATTTTATGCATATAATATTTTTCTTTCTACAATTTAACTTTAATTATACTTTAAGCCGATATGTGGAGCAAGTACTGTGTGTAACGCATTTAAAGCTCAGACATTTTCGTGTAAATAATAGGCCAAGAGGTAGAAGAGATTTCCGCCTGTTAGGTACGTGTAACCTCTTTATCCCAGGGTAATTTAAAAGAGCCTCACAAACACATCTGGACGAAAAAATGCCCGACCTCGCGGCCCGCAACCTCATGGAAAAATTCGGAAAAGCAAATGATAAAGTATATATAACGGAAGTTATATACATATATAATATTAATAAATGTGTCAGTTGGATCTCTAAATCAACCCCATATATATTTGAAACTAACTTTCACGTAAAAATATTATTCATTTATTTTAAATTCGGTTGTCGTTTCACCGAGCTCATATTATACATTAAATTGAGTTTAATAAAATTAATTAAGAGTAGCCACGTGCCGTACTATAATTAATTTTCCAAGCGCGCAAAGAGTTAAATGTATTTTAATAGCCGCCGCGCCTGCCTGCCTGCCTGCTTGCGTGTCACATATACACCTATATATATATACTTATAGTCGACCAAGCGTTTTATCCAAACATTCAGCAATTTCATTCATTTGATAAATTTCAATCGGTAGTACACTTTAAATATGAAATACGCCACTCGAATGATCATTCGAGCAAATTCTGTCTTGATCAACTAAAAAAATAAAAAAGGCATGAAAAAAAAACACAAATAATCAGTGTAGTCGCCTAAAAAGACGGAGAAAATATCAAACGCATGGACGCACATCGAGTAATTTGCGAAATGAAAGAACCTCCACCAACCCTCTATAGGTATATATCTATATCTATGCGCGTCCGTTCGAATCACCAAGGGGAATCAAACGAGCTGCACTTTCGCCATTACTGCGCTGCGGCTCTGCCCAACAATCGCGCATTAATTTTTCATTAATATTTCAGCAGGCCTGCGACGTTGAACCACCACCACCACTACCACTACCACAACCTCCCTTCTGTTATTTGCAGTAATGAACGCCGGGATGGTGCGTCGATTCGCCAAACAACCGCGCGGCCGAGTTTGCGGGACATTTCGCATTTATTAATCAGACTAATACGGAACGAACGCCGCTATATACGCAGCATTGCGATTCTCTGCGCGACGATGATTCCAACTGCGTTTGGGAAAGTCGCACAATCCAGGGTAGCAGCAGCTACCTCGCCTGCAAATATTTGTTCGGGAATACCTGTGCGAGCCGGCGCGCATCATAATTTCGTTTTCGACCTTTTACACAGTTCCCATCTATCTCTCTATCACACTCGATAAATCTCTTCGTCCTGTTCTACAAACAGAGACACGTGCGTGTATTCTCGAGCTTCTATATCTGTAGCCTGTGCACACGTTGATAATTGCGCGTCTGTATTTGTACCCGATAAGACGACGCGTGTGACCGCCGGCTACTACTACTACTACTACGCATGGATTTATGAATATATACGCAAGAGTACGTATATACTATATATATATACATACATGTATAAGCGTTTATGCGCGCACATGACAACCCGTATAAATGTATCTGTGCGAGTGTATATATATATATACGCGTGCGCGTACTTATTTGTGCGCGTACACGTGTATTTACTTGTACGTACGATGGGGGGAGGTATACGCGAGAGAGCTTATGTGCCAACACCTCTGTATATACTAATCCCATCGATCGGTCGTGTGCATCGGTGCACGTATATATATATGTATATATATGTATATATATGTATATATATATATATGCATCGACACATGGCTATCGTCGAAATGACGGTCATACACGTATGTATGTAGCACTGGGAAATTCAACGAAACTGCGGGGAATTAGCTATATGGTATGAGCTTTCATTTTTGAATGTCACTTTGTGTACGGCACGCATACGCATATATATATATATATATATACACACAGAGGAAGCTGAGAGAGAAATACCCGTCGAGTCCTTAATAAGCTGCATCTCATTTGTCAATCCAACAGAGGGGTGAGAGGGTAGTGCCGGTGGTACTATACAGTGTTTGGAAAGCTGGGCAAATTAGAATTGCATACGGTCTGGCTGTGCAATGTACGAGCGCCGCGCGGCGTGAGAGCGATAATCAAAGGCCCGTTTTATTGACGACGATTTCACAGTCGCGCTCTCTCTCTCGTTGGCTGCAGTCGACTTATCGATTTTTCCGCACGCACGTGCAGCAAACTCATTTCGTAATTAGTTCGCCAGCCGGTGTACGCGATGAGAGGGAGAGAGGGAACAAATATCGGATGCGTCCGACGTGCTATTTTCTTGATAAGCTGTTTCTTAATATGTTGGTAGATTATTAATGTGCTTTTAATGCGTTAAACTCGACGTCGTCACGTTCGACATGAGAATTCCTGAAATTTCTGCTTTTTTTGGTATTACTATAGCTTGAGCTGAAAAAATCCAATTAACTTTTTTTCGTAAAATTATCTAAAAACTATTACAATAAATATTTTATTTTTCTCTGGAATTTCACTATTGGATAAATTTCTTTTTAAAGTACGAGCGAGCGCGTTTATTTAATATTTTCAGATATTTTTCAACGAAATTTTCTCCTACAGTTAAAATTAGTTGCTGTTTCCCTAAGTTTCATAAAAAATTTGGAAATCCTTCAAAGAGCGTCGACGATATTTTTTCTCTCCTGCCGAAAAAAATATATAATATACTACTACGCAGGACGCAATAAAATGTATTACTTCGGGGGGGAAGTGAGTTGAAAATCCTTGAAAGTATTCTGAGGGAAAAATGTCAAAGTTAACTTACTTCGTATTCTTTTTTTTCCTGCGAGTTTACTTTGAAAGTAATTTCCGGCAAGTTTTTCTGCTACACATACAATATATATATACTATATATATATGATGATAACGCGATAGAATGACGAAATGCTTTAGCGAAATGAGTTTCTCTTCTTTAATAAAAATAAAAAAAACACACAGTTGGTAAAAAAAAAAAACATTATCGTTCTTCTTGTCGTCTATACTACACGACTATAGTATACGACGACTGATGGATGCCACTCGAAAAGCTATCAAGCACTATAGACGCTTGTGCACGCGCGCGTATATGTTATAGTTCGAAGTTCGCGGAGAAAGCGAACGCGCGCGTCGTGCGAACAAGATATCGAATTCTCGAGGGGTTGGCTAGCCAATAAAACGCGTGTGATGGGAAGGGAGAGAGAGAGAGAGAGAAAATAAATTGTCGCGTGGCACTTGTAATAATTCGGGAGAAAAACAAAGTTGAGCGAGGAGTAGTAGTGGTAGGAGGAGGAGGAGAAGGAGAGAGAGAACAAACGTCATACTTTCGTCGTAAAACATGCTCGAAACTCCAGCCGCTACCAACGACGACGTCCTCCACCTCTCGCTTTCTAGGCGAAAGCAGAGGGACATTTCGCAACTTCCTGGCTGTCCGCTCGTTTTCTCTTTTCTCTCACTCACTCACTCTCTCTCGGTGAAAGATCCTCTAGACAGACAGGCATGAGGCAGGCTAGAAAGCAGGCTTCACGTCCATTAGACACTTTTCCGTCTCTTTCGCTCGATTTTCTCTCTCTCTCTCTCTCTCTCTCTCCGCGCTTTCTCGCGCCGTGTTTATGTGTCGCGCGGCCTCTTCACTGCGCGCATTCCGCTCTTTATTCCCCTTTTCCCCCCCTCCGCCTCCTCGTTCCTTCCGAATATTTAGGCACTTACCGGTGCGTCCTCGTTGCACGTAGCGAGTATAGAATTTAGATAGAAACTCCTTGTATGTTTCTTTTATGACGGAACTATAGGCTTATATAGATATATACTTTCGCACTGTTATTACCACTTTTATGACTTTTATTTGTCTCCCGGTGAATGTTATTTTCCCCCTCGATGTATATACGTTCTCTTAACGTACTATCAAGCATCAAATAGTCCTAAACACGTAAATACGATATATTTTTTTTATTTCGATATATATATATCCAACGATCATTACCCTAACCAGCCAATTAATAACTGCAAAATTACAAATTCACGATAATCACAACGTGAATATATCATGCTTTATGAAAAATTTAGGATGACGAAGCGATTTTTAATTTCACCCATTCGAGGTTATCTAAGCATCGTCGACGAGGCGTGAAACGAAGTTGCAAATATTACCGGTCTGTTTCTCCCTCTCTATCTATCTATTCCCTTTCCCTCCTATATATCCCTCCAATTTCTCTGTTCCCTCTCTTTCTCTCATTTTCCTCCTCTTCCGGATTTCAGGCCAGTAGTATAGCCTATCTATATATCTACTTCTCTCTCTCTCTCTTCTCTATCCATTCCCTCTCTCGGCACAGTGGTCATCTTGCGCAGTGCGATATTCAATAAACGTCACGTCAGCTGGTACGCCACTGCTGCTGCTGCCGTTTCCAAGCGAAAACGCGCGCGGTCGAGAGAGTACGCGAAAAGAATGGAAAAGCGATGAAGGCCGAGATGCCGCGCCGCTGCCGTTGCCCTCCGTGGTTCGAATAGAGACGTGCACGAACGTCGATGAATTTTTCTACTCGACTTCCGAAAAAAAAAATAAGCCGACCGATATGTGTATGTGTACACATCTATGATAGAGAGAATGTTGAAATTTTTTTATTGGTATTACATTGATCGGTGGTTTCATTTTTGCGCCCAGGAATGCGATAAATTTCATAATGGGTGAGGCAACGGTTTTTTTTTCATCCACACATACATACACATGCAGAGAGTAAATATGTCTGCTATTTTTTACTATAGAGATAATTCTAATAAAATTTAAAAGAGATTAACTGAGATGAAGCTGTAAAAAGCTTATATATGCACTCTCATAAAATGCGAGAAATTTTTCACGATCGATTCTTGGTATATATCGGGCGTTCCTGTAAAAACGATATAAAAGATAAAATGAGACGTGAATCCATAAGACAAGAGATACTGATCTTAGCTTCGGTTAAGTATAGAAGTAGTTACTTACTTAACGGATCGAACTCTGAAAAATTGATGCTACAGGAAGTGAAAAATATCCCAGGGAATCGATGCGCGCGCGCGTTCCTCCGTGTACACAATGGATGTGGCTACTTCCTTGCCGAAGGTTTCCTGCGAGCACTCCAAGATATCTACTCCCATTTGCATCTAAAACTGTTTTAGCGATATTGATTCGAAAATCCATATTTTATTTAAATATGCAGAAATAAAATAATCGAGAACGACTGTATTTATTGGAAATCTAAAAGCTTTGTTTTTTTTATTTATAAATATAAAATAATTCTTAGTCGTAGAAATATTAGATTTATTGATTTGCGCATATAGCTCAGGTAATAAAAGAATTAACTTTTTATACTATGCAAAAAAAGACAAAATTTCGTATTTATATATGTATTTTGAATAACTGCAAGTATTGCCCTACCAATCTGTGCGTCTATCAAACGTCTATATACACGCTTCTATTTTATTTGAAAAAAAATATTTTTCTATCCTTGTTTTCCATGCAGTTTTCAATAAACAATATTGCCGCAGTTGATAAAAAAAAAGGAAGAAAATAAACAATGCTGCAGCGAAAAAAATACGTTCAGATTTCGCGCACTGCAATATCAATTTCTTCAATCTGTCCAATGTAAAACTTTGCAATTTTTCTGCACTAATGGTCACGCGAGCTTTTCCAATATCAAAACTTCAGTCAGAGCCGAAAAAGTGCAAAACCAGCAAACTAAAACGCAAATTTTGCGTAGGATAAAGCTACTATGACTAGCCACTTTATACATGGATAGAATCAGTTTCGAAAAATTACCACGAAATTCACGTTAATCGAAGTACAATCGATTTTTTTGAATATTATTTCGCGTATTTTCTATAATAATTGCTTTAGTTACATTTGATTAATTTTCCAGGGAAAGTATAACAAATTTTAGGATGTTTGAAATTGTTTACTAGACTTTCTTTACAAACTTTACCCTGATATGAAAAGAGTATCGAAAGTTATCGATACTCACAAAATTACTCATTTAATACCTATTTATCACTCAAACCATTTAGATATAAATAAAATAAATAAAACTAACGAGGTCCATAGCTTAACTTAAATGAAAAAAAAACCAAAACCTCTCAATTCTCCATAAAACTCTTCTATCCTCTCCCTTCCCCTCGCTCAGGCATAGGCAGCCATTTTGCCAGGGCGCTAATTTCACGGGTAAAACGCGCCGCAGCGCAACGGAGAGAGAGAGAAGCAGACTGCGGAACGGGATTTCGAAGATGCGCTCTAGTCTCTATCTATATACGAGCATAAAGTCGGGAAGTACGCTGCGCGGTGTGGCGGCGCGGCATTACCGTTATACCGTGCCATCTGGATTCGCGGGGAGGGCCCACGGGTAATTCCACCTACGTATATATATATATATACAACAATCTGTAAGTAGACAAAACTATAGATATATGTATACAGTGGGCGAGTGAACCGGCCAATGGATACCTCGTGGGAGCGGTTTTGACGTGGCTCTTCGGTATGATCTCTTCGGTATAGGTTGTAATGGTTTGCGTTACAGTACGGTATATTGGAAAAAGATTTATGTACCAAACAACTGTAAATTATCGATTTTTAATTGTAACTGCTTCGATACGAGATATGTTTATTTAATATACTTTGCTGGTACGATAACTTTGTTATTATTGAACTACTCTAGATAATACTAAAATACATTTGATAAGCACGCTGACACTTGACATGGATTTCTGAGAGGTTCAATGTTTGATATGCAGAATATATATATGTACGAATACACAGTACAGTTTATTCAAGAATAAGTGATTCCTTTGAATTGAATATCATGAAATATTGAAGAGTAATATTTTATATATACTACGCCATGAAATACAGATTTTATTTAAACCATTCCTATTTATATATACATATATATCTTCGTAGTTTTATCGAGCAATTAATTACAAGCTTTCTCTCTGTGTCTCCTCCAGGCGAGCTATTAAACTTTCCAACTTCGAAAGTCCTTATAATACTTTATCAAGTGCTTGTACACCTATTAAAATATAATTCATAATCTTCTACCTCATTTGCCCCTTTAATATTTAGCGCACAAATATATATATCTATATAGCAAAATTCAACCTAATCTCCGGGTAATCAAATAAAATATCTACGCATCGATCGTCGACCAAAACGCCATTATATCACGATTCGTATAATTCCCTCTACTCACACACACACACACATAGTGCGCATATTATACTTTTAGTGGCAGTTTTATTGAACGCTCAAACGAAATCCCCGGAACGAGGCAAAAGTACAAAGGAGCGAGGCCATTGGAACAATCGCTCCTTCGTATTTCAGAAAGACGTAGAGCCATAGTCCATCAATAAAAGCCGCAGGCGGCAGGAGCAGCGGTGAATCGCGTACATCATTTTACGACGACCGCAATCAAAATCAAATCCAAATGGCCTTCTCTCTCTCTCTCTCTCTCTCTCTCTCTCTCTCTCTCTCTCTCTCTCTCTCTCAACGCGGTCGCTGCCGCTGCCGCCGCGTCGTTGAAACATCGCCCATCGACGCGCTTTCGCTCGAGCGTAGCAATATAAAGGACACGAAGCTAAAATATACGAGCGTCTCTCTCTCTCTCTCTCTCCTTGTCTCCCTTCTCCGCCTTGCAACAGCTTGTAACAAGCCGCACGACGCAAGCTCTATACTTATATATATATATATATATATAAATCTTTCGGCAAGTTTTTATTTCGACCCCGTAATTCGACTTCCCTCATTTCTTCCGGACTCTGCAGGCAGCTCGAAAGAAAAGCTTCTACGCGCCGCGTTCTCTCGGCAACACTGTGAGACACAGCGTGTATATATATATATATATATATATATATACGTACAGATGGAGAAGAGAGTGAGTGAGAGAACGGTAAAGTTGGCGAAACTTGGCGCTCTGTGTGGGATAGGAATCAGCCCGTCGATACAAACGGACTGTATACCAGCTCTGAAGGCAGCTCGCGCCCCGGAAAGGAAGCCCAGAACTTCTGGCGTGAGTTCGTTCCTGCTGCCACGAGAGAGAGAGTGTGGGAGAGAGAGAGAAGGGTTAAAAGAGAGGGAGAGAGAGAGAGATTTTGATTTAACTTTGTTAATGCCTCGCGCAAGTTCAGCCGCTCCCCTCCACTTCCCCTCTCCGCCAGCCGGTATAAGTCCAAGGTATTACATAGTTTATGGAATTTGGGACTTGCGGCTTGGGTTTGCACTTTGTTTGGAGAATTTTCAGGGAGATTGTTATTCCGAGAACGGTGTGGGTATATATATATACACTTCTAAGAAAAGTCACCTCACTCTCTCTCTCTCTCTCCCTCACCGAGTTAAATGAATAGTTCAGCGACGTGTTTTTTCCTCACCCGCGTCGGCGTCTTCGTTAACTTTACAAAAGTCATTAATACGGAAATTACATAAACATATAGCATTTCCACGCGTAATATTAGTATTAAATCAGTAGTAATTGAGGTTGCCATATAGCAGAGAAAGAGTACACCAAATACCCAGATAAAAATATTTTTCGAGACGAAAAGGGTTGGATGAAAATGGTATTCATATATACACGCAGCACTACCACTCACACATATATATATATACTCGTCAAAAACAACATACTCCGCACAGTGCAGCAGTAGCAACCGTGCCAAAGCCCATTTCTCTCCTCTGTTATCTCTCGGAATTTCTCTCTCCCCCCGTTTCTTTTTTTTTCCTACGAGCGCACCGCAACGACGACTCTATGCGTGTATGTGTTCCCGTTCTACAGCAACTAGCAACAAGACACTATGTATATATACGTGCAAAGGGTGAGAGAGGACGTGGTAGAGAAGGAGAAGGGAAAAAAGCAAGGGAAAACAGGGAGTTCGAAAGATAAACATAGGAGAGAGAGAGAGAGGAGAAGGAGAAGGAGGATAAGCGACACTCTCGGAAGAGGAAGAGGAAGATGGTGAGGTAGGGAGAAAGCGAAAAGTGGCCCAGGGCGGTATAAGCCAGGTGGCTTACCTCGCTTCTCTCACTATCCCCGCAGGAGGGCCATCGTCGTCCACGCCCAACGGCTAGTTGGTTATATACACCGCATATACACACACACACAAGGTTCTGCGTCTATTTCTCTCTCTCTCTCTCTCTCTCTCTCTTACTATACGCCGCCTCGAATACTAATAAAGCAACGGGGAGATTAACGGCTCCTTCCTTGCTTCTTAGGCGCGTCAGGTGTGTATACGCCGCGGGACCGGCAAAATATGCTTCTGCCTCTCTGTGCGCTCGACTGGACTCCATCGCTGTATATATATACTATACATAGCTCGCTTAACCGTAAGGGAATTCATGCTTTTTGCCCGAATAAATAAGCCATTGTATCTCGTATAACCCAAGTCGTATATATATATACCCTTCATCCCTTTCCTTTGCTGTTTGTCTTCTCGAATTAGTCTGCTTGAAATTTGTTTGTCTTGCATTAACTGGCGGACTCCCCGCGAGTGTGTCGGGTTTGGGTAAAATACAAAAAAAAAGAGAAAAGAAAATCAAGACAGCAATATGTGTGTTCTCTCTTGAAGTGAAATGAAATAAATATTCTAGAGGGTTGGAATATTTAAGTGAAGTGGATCTCGCTGGATTCGATATATGACAATTAAACCGATAAAGCAAACAACAAAAGATATCTGTATAGGTTTGATTACTATATATATTTTTTTTTATTATTTTGTTTTGTATATATGCGTCATTCGCGAGCTACCGCGTGCCATTCGCTTTTGTATATCGCCATTCGCGCGCGCGCGCGCGCGTGCATTCCAGTTTTAAAATGAAAAAATTCTTGAACGCAAATCTCCATAACTGTCGTGCAACTAACAACAAATCATCCCAATAAAACGGGCAAACCCTTCAGTTATATTCAAATGAACGAATTTATCAACAAGTTCGTAAATTATAAAAGCTACCTCACTGCGTGTACTCACCTCTATTATATACATATACACCGTGACCACAACGGTACACAACTATGTATACACGCGTAAAGGAATACATGCTAATACACGGGGTGACCATTGGATGTTGGTATATCTGTCGCTATATAACTGAGGGAGAGGGAAAAAATTACGATTCTCCATCTCCCCGTACCGTTCCATTATTTAAATACCGAATATTCCATTCCGATTGTCCAGCGCTCAATTTCGGTTACTATATACATATATATACACCATCGTTGTATATATATATCAGGGCCGGATTCTATCCCTGTCTCCCCCCGGTGTCCGCGTTTCCGACGTGGCTGAATTTAAAAATTCAAATGGAAGATAATTAGTTTTCAACTGGAAAACTCGACGTGACGTCCCTTCCGTTGCTACACCCCGTGTGCGCGCGGGTGCAGCCGGGAGAGCTTGGACGTATTAAAGCCTCCCACGCGCGCGCGCGCGCAGGCACACGGCATTAAAGCGACGTCGGCTCGGACAGCATCGGACATAAACTCTCCGACTACCTAGCGTCTCCTGTGCACTGTATACGGGTCTGTTATATATATGTATATATAACATGTATATATATATAGTGGTATGAGGGCGACTTGATTGGAATCGAAAAGTTGCTTGTTTACCAAGGCAGCCCACGGTGTAAATATTTCACTTTCCAGCTCGTAAAAAGAGCGTAATTTAAACTTCCCACTTAACGCGACTCCCTTCCTCTCTCTTTCTCTCGCTCTCGCTCTCTTTGCCTCCTTCTTTCCATCCCTTCGGCCAGGTGTACATTTAATTATTAAAACAAGCGACAGCAGATTACGTTGGAGAGGCGAAGGTAGGTGGGAAATCGCTCGACGGAAGGACTAATGAAATTTCAAAAATCCATCACTTCTCACGTCTCGTTGATGGAGGCAGGTTAATGATGTTATCCAGGCATCGACGCGAGAAGGGGGAGGAAAAAAAAATTCGATTCCGTTCGCGAACGCGCAGCAGCAGTAGTAGTAGGGATCGGTAATATAAATGTAAAGAGATTTTTAACGAACAAAGTTATAGAGAGAGAGAGGAAGATGCTTTTTTCTCACTCTTGCTACTCTCTCTCTCTCTCTCGCTCTCGTTCGCTTTCACTCCATTTTCTTTTTTTTTTTTTTTAACCGTAATGCAAATGAGATCACGCTTCTAATTAACGAACTTCCGAATGAAGTTCTTAAAAAATAATAGACTCAATTAACCTACTTCCATGGGTATACAACATGTAAGGATATCCGCGCGGGAAAGAAAAATATCGATAATTTTAATCGAAAAAATAACTAAATTTAATCCAATAACTATGTCGGAATGGATTATATCTTTATTATTTTCTATAACCCGTGACGATATAAACTACGAAAAATTGTTTAAAAAAAAAGAAAATATAACGAAGTGTCGAAGCAACAAGCAACGAGCATCAATATATATATATAGGTACGTTTGTTTCTAGAACTACCATTGCGGTGATTCATTATCTCCAAGTACCTTCAAGAGTTAAAGTCTTCAAAATACGCGAGTTAAAAGTAGAAATCACGAGTATAACAACTAACGTCGTTATAAAGATTGAACCATGTATATATACATCAGGATCCACAGTAAAAAACATAAGAAGCAGCAACTCGAACTGTATAAGCAGCTTGAACCGCGTGACAAACGGCTCGTAATGCCGTAGCTACTCTCTCTCTCTCTCTCTGCTCTCACACACGCAGTATACGGGGAAAAAAACGCTTTCACGAGCGGATTAAAATACGACGATAGAGCATCATGCATAGGCAGCGCTTCTTATCTGTACTCTACTGGTATATAGGGGAAGGGAGGGGAGTAGTGTATTGTGCAGTAGCAGTAGCAGCAGCTGCAGATCTTGATATCGTGCGCTTTCAATGCCGACGGGCGCATACACTCGAGGCTCGCGGCAAATGAAGAAATGGACACGAGACTTCCTTTTCTTTCGCGTTCGCGCGTCGGGGATCCCCGATAAGAGCGAGTTCGTCTCTCTCTCTCTCTCTCTCTTACCCCCCAGAGAAATGCGAGGAATCTCAATATCGGGAGAAAGAGAGAGAGAGGGTAAGCTTGGTGAACGGAAGAGCAGAGACTTTTTTTTTCTTTCCCCTCGGTTCTCTTCTTCTTCTTCTTCGTCTCTCTTTCTACCTTTTCATCCGTGGACCAAGACGAAGGTATATAAGACCACGAGTCGCCTACCATGCTCTCACGGTTGCTTCTTTTTTCTCTCTCCTCCCTTCCCCCCTTCGGCGGAGCTATATAGCGATCTGTTCGAGTCCCTTTTTCAATGCAATCTTCGCGCGTCGATTTGCTCGCCTGTGCTAGCTTGGATAGAGAAAAAGGGATGGTATATAACGCGTACGCCGTAGCCTACACATCGTATACGTATATATATACCGGAAAGGAAATGTCGCGTCTTCGTCTGATAATGTCTGCGGGGCTTTAACGCTTATCTGTCGTCGCTCTCACACTCTAGACACTAACACGTGCATGTATATGTATATATACGTGGTATAAGATTCATGTACGCTACCTTGTTTAAAAAAAATAACTCATTACGCTACTTCTCCTTCTCTTAATCCTTCGCACTTGATCGACACCGTTATGTTACAAGAGTATATACAGTATACGGCGGAAATGGAACACGGCAAAGTAGGTCAATAAATCTTTGAAATTTTTGGGGTGTAAAATCCTATTTGTCGGGTAAAAGTCTTGCTCTGGGTATACGCTCTCTTTTACCGGAAGGGGGAAGGAGGGGGAGTTTCCAGCGAACAATTGCAAAATCATCAACGAGCAAAAAAAAAGAGGAAAAAAAAATTTTTTTTCGAACTACCACCCGCGCACGCCTGTGTAATGACAAGTGGTTCTTTACACGTGCTTGAGCAGAAATAACAGACTGAATTAAGGGTTCCGCCAGTTCTCGACCGCAATCTCTCTCTCTCTCTCTTTCCTCTTGTTCGCCGTGGCGCAGCATACGCCGCAGGTGTATATATGAATGTATGTGTGGGTGGGATAGAATGAAGAAAAAAACAACCACGGAAAGTAGGAAAATTTTTGAAAAATATTGAACCGGGAGTATATAAGGCTGAGGAAAAAAGGCTGTTAGGTGAGCATTCGATATTATACATGCCTTATGGAGAGAGAAAGAACGCGACGGGACCATCATGCATATATATATACGCGCGGGGAAAATGAAAGCACGTGCAGAGAGCGAAAGACTGGTTATGAGGAATGAGAGCACAAGTCGAGAGATGAGGAAATGGACGTGTGTATATTGCTCTCTCTTGTACTACTAGAGTACATTTTTAGTATGTACGCGTATATCTGTATGTCTATTGCCAAGCGCGTACACGCAGCCACGCGGCTGACCAGCTCTATTGTGTTGTGCGGGGGTCCGTGCCATCAACACGTTTCCTAATGATTCCAATTAAATCGCTGCTCCCTTTGCGCTTCGACCTCTCGTCACTATACATCGTTACACATACACACACGTACACGTATACATGAGTAAATGACCGAAAAGCTATGGAATCCAGTGCGTGCTTGAATTTACTCGGCTGTGCTTGTGCGCGTATATATATATAATAGTTTGACCTCGTCAAACGTTGAGTTATGGCGCTCTATAAATTATTTCTCGACGCCGACGTGTAGCCCGTAGCCGACACCGGTAAGAATAATGCTGCTATCGTTATATGCGTGTGTGTGTGTGTGTGTGTGTGTGTCTGATTTTATATACTCCTGTGTATATATGAGCATATAGTACGAAATAACGAAGCAAAAAATACCTTGCCCGACACGAATATTCAATGCGCGCGGGATATTTCGACGTTTTTCTTCGAGGAAAGGGTGAGAGAAAGTTTTCGTATGCCAGACAGATTTATATCGTGCTTTGTTCTTTATTGAAAAAAATTCGAACGTTTCGACAGTAGTTTATAACGTTTTATTCTTAGTATTTCGTGTATGCGGTAAGTAAAAAGTACTGAGAAAAAGTTTTTTTCTATTTGGTTGGGTTCGTTTGTATAAAAAGAAAAATGAGTATACATATAGGAACAATCGAAATATTTCTCTCGAAGGTTATTTCTTTAATATAGAGTTTTAAAATATAAGCTATTTATCAGTTTTATAATAATAAACTAGATTTGTTGTATGAATTGAATCAGTGCTAAAAAAAGATATAGATTGTGCTGCATGTAACAGTTATTTATTATACATTTTTCAAGGTAATCTAGATATAATCGTGTACGCAATCCAACATAAAAACGAGAAAAAAAATCAAATAAACTTTTATGCAGATATTTATTACTATTTACTTTTTTTATTTGATATACCAACGAAAGTATACCGTTGATCAATTGAAATGTTATTCTTTGTTTCAGGTAAATACCGGCTGTGGCACTTTTTTTCATTATTGCGGCTTGTTTCTGGTAAAATGTAGTCAACATTGAAATTTACATTTTCAACTTTAAAGTAAGCTACTTTGTGAAATATTTCATTCTTTATTAATACAACGTTGATTAGCAAAAAAAAATCATATATATATGTTAAAAAAAATCCCAGCAAAGCATTGTGATTTATGATTAGGAAAATTCACGCAGTAGTAGAAAAGCCACGGACTGGGAATGAATTTTTTTTTTTAACATAATGGAGGTACCTTTGTGAAATTAAAAAATAAAAGAGCCTTAGAACGTGAGCTGAAAGTGTATTATATTAAGATAATAAGTAGAGGGGTATACGTTCCGTTGTAACGAAATTTCATCCCTGCGCGCATGTATGGCTTCTAGAATACACTCACAAAGCGTAAATACGAGTTTTCAAACTCGGTATATTCAACATAAGCTAGTATTTTAATTAAAATTTTCATTTATTATTATATTAAAAAGAGCCACAGAGTTTTATTTTGTAAGAGAATATACATGTAGACTTTTGCAGATTGTTAAAAGGTAATATTATGACACTTCAGTGAATATTATTGTCAATTTAGTGAATCTCAATTTTCTTCTTTTAATAAACCAGTAGCAATTTAAGTAGGCAAAGTGAATTTTTCTTTGTATGATGCATGCCAAATAAATTATTTGACACCTAGTTCAATTAGATAAATATAATTGAACAATGATTTTTTAATAACTTTTAATGAATATAAATTTTTAAATTTAATAACAAAAAGTAATTTGATAATGAAAATACATTTGAAGAATCTTTTTAATTTCTTATAATACAGTTATGTCACAACGTTTTATAAAATTGATTTTTCTGTAACCGCCGGTACGTCCTATAAATATACTTAAAATTTTCGCATATGCAGATTGCAAACATTGCGTAATGAAAATTGAATTGTTGTTCAACTTTTAGACTATATTTATGCGTAAGCTGCAAACAATTTACAGAGTATGATTATTCATTGGTTGCAAAATACACTGATATATGGTATTATTTATCAAACTACAAAATGATAATAAACCTTAATTCGTATAGACTGAATTCTATTGAACAAATACCACACTTAAATATTGCACGTTCCTCTGCCACTAAATACTCAAACAAATTATTAATTAAGGTATATTTAGCTAGCAATTACAGCAACGTTTCAATCGCAGATACAACGGGCTGCTCTTCGAAACTATGCGAAAACAAAATCAGTTTAAACCCCAGCATGCTAGAGACATTTTTCCCAGATAATTTTGGCGCATTCTTGCCTGTATACACGGCCAGTCCGCAGCAAAAGTTCTCATCGCGAAATATATATATACACGTATACTCAAAGGCGCTGGTACTGCACACATATACAAGCATACATACACACACACATATAAGCAGAGCCGCTTTAACGACGAGACTCGGAACTTCTGGCTAACCCGCTTTTCTCCGTATAGCTATATACGCATTCCCTAAACTCGGAGCCGCGGCAGTAATTGTGGCAATTTCTGAGGACTCTCGTCTTCTCTGTCTCTCCCTCCCCTTCCTCTCTCTCTCTCTCACACCTTTATAGCTCACGCCACTGTGTACATGTGTGTATTCGAACATAACCAGCAAGTGAGGCAAAGCAGAAAGGTGGGTGAGAGGGGGGATGAGAGACAAGAGAATGTCGGCGATCGATAGGGAAGTTGTCTAGTGGCGCGCGCGCGTTCGCGAACGCTCGCCTCTTCCCCCTGAGAGAGAGAAAGGAGGATTTCATTATGTCGTTAACGAAGCCGTAAATCAAAAGACTTGCGGATGATGGGAGAGAGAGAGAGAGAGAGAGAGAGAGAGAGAGAGAGAGAGCGAGACACTGGAAGCAAAAGGGGGGAGATATATAGAGAAAGAGGAGTGGAGGAGCGCAGCAACGGCAAATTAATACGACCACTGTGAGAGGAGCGTGCAGCTTGAGAGCGACGCCCGCTCGAGCACAAGTTTGTTTTATATATATGTGAGACAGAGAGAGTCGAGAGGACGGCTGTGGATCGAGAGAGACGAGTGTATTTAGTAAGTCGACGATGAATTGACACACAGACCGAAGAGTGAATATATTTCGGAGCTCTATATATATATACGCAAGCCCTTTTTCTTCTTCTACTTCTTCCTTTGCCTATATAAGCATGCACTTCTGTGGGCTACTTGTACTGATAGCACGTGAAATCCGGTACATTTTCGAATAAACTACTTAAAACGAGCCGAGTGTTCTTCAAAATGTCACGAATTTTGTATAATCCAATTAAAATTATAGTATATTATAATATAAATAGTTTTTTATATATATATATGCGATACGAGTAAGGTCGCTCATTAGGGGAGCCGTGGAATTATTCATCTCCTTTGAGGCTGCAGCTTTTCAGGCACAATTTAACAAAGCAGATCTGCAATTTCGATTTATAAGATGTAAATTTAACGCAGCCCAGGTTATACACTGACAAGAGCAGTTTCATAGCGTGTCTTTCTCTCTCCCTCTCGTTGGGGGAAAGAGAGAGAGAGAGATAGAGAGAGATAGGAGAGACGAAGAATGAAGCTTCACCAGTAGAGACGATTAACGGCTGGGGAACGCGCGGGGATTCACTCGGCACAGCTAGAGAGGGATTCAAAGGCAAATGCAGAAGGGAGAAAAGCATCTTTGCGCAAGACTTCGAGTCTATATCTGTGCTTGCCTCTGCTATATGCCTGTCTGCGCGCGCGCGCGCGCTCGAGTTAATTTTCTATAGGTAAGGGGGAAAAGCGAGAGAACCACGAGAGAACGACTGTCGCGATATAATGCACTTGCTTGCTACCTCGCAATACGTTCACGCAATCTGAGCTTTTTCCTTATTTACAATTTTATTTTCTTTTTTTTGTACCTGTGCTCCCCCCTCTTTGAAGTATTACGCCGTCTTTTTCCATCTCCAACCGTTTGCAGCTTCACCAAGCTACTTTTAATTTTTAGTCGTATAAGCGCTTAGTTTTAAGAGCTTACGTTTAAGAAGCCGTACAGCATAGCCAGCAATCCTACAAAATAATAGAATTTCAAAATGATTTCTGCGGCGAGTGTAATTTATGAATTTTAAGCCAACCCAAGCGCGCGTATAGCAACGCTGGGCTTTTGAATATTTTCTTCCCCGGTATATATATATATATATATATATATATATATACGTCTGACTATAACCGAGCTGCTCTACTTTAAGCCTTTTCTACTGTTATTTTCAAGCATTTTCAAAGCTCTTTGTTTGTATATATATAAATACATGGCGATTGTAATTAAAACACACGCAGCATGTGTAGAGAAATAATAAAGCTCGACATAAATGAGCATTTAGAGGCCAAGGCGTGGTATAGCAAAAGCAAAAAAAAGGAGCTTATAGACACTCACTCGAGGGGATAAATAAATGTCGCGCGAGAACGAGGTCGCGAGCTTTCTCTCTCTCTCTCTCTCTTGCGACCGCGCGTATACCAAGGTATGTCGGACGATTACACCTCGTCGATCCAAGACGCGGAAGAACGGCCAGCAGCAGCCGCTCATATACTCCTCGAGCGTGAGAATTTAATGGGACGCAAGGTCGCGCGCGAAAAAAAAAATACCCCTGTGCTCTTGCCTACGTACTCGTCCTACTCGACTATTCGCTTGCTACTGCTGCTGCTGCTGTGTATGTATACACATGGCGAATAAGGAGAGAGAAAAGGACCGCGGCTTATCTCTTCGGCCCTCTTTGAACTTACTCGCGCGGCCTCTTTGAATTGTTGATGCGCTCCTAACGCCCGAGATTAGCGTCCCTTTTTGGTATACGACGTGAACGTGTGTTAGTGCGAGGGATGATGTATTTTGCCTGCTGAAAATTCAAACTTGAGGTATATAAGTATACGCGTATGTTTAAGGGGCGGGAATAAGTCAATGCGTTAGATGGAAGATTTGAATTTTGCGAAAGAGATTTTTAAATGATAGATGCGACGGGTGGGGTGAAAAATATCTCCTCTATAGTGATATGTGTAGGAAGGAAAAAAATATACAAACAATGCGCGCTTAGCGAAATGTAAAATGCATTCAAGAGCAGTCTGAAAACTAGTACGTGAAATATATAGTAAAGTTTTAAAATGGCGATGAACTAGCGGTTCACTAAATAATCACTCTTTTATTTGTGTACTGGAAAGAAAAAAGACGAGAGAGAGAGGAAAAAAATGAAGCCCACACTTGAATGTTCGTATTTATGAAACATTCAGAAAGTTTGACTTGTTAAAAAACGAATTTAGTGACATAGATTCGCGAAACAGTTTTACTTTTCAAGCGAAATTTTCCAACTTTTCATCCAATGGTGAATTAGTAAAGCGGTTGAAAAAAAAGGAAAGTTTTGGGTTATTTACTGTTATGCTCAAAATAGGCGCTTCAATTGGTTAAAAAACTTTTTCTCGAGCTTTGAGTGTATAGTCGAAGAAAGAAGAAAAAAAATGACAGTTTTCTCTGGAATACATCCAAAATGTTCGCTCGCTGGAAGAAATGGACCAATTGACCTCAGACGATTTTTATGCATTCCTTGCTATGTTTTATATACTTCCATTCATTTTTAAGGTCATAACTTTTTATAAATGAATTCTACTAATGTTATAAAAAAAGCATTACATCGATGTGGCAAACACGTTGGGATTAATATCACGGTCAAGTTTTTAACGTTACTGTGTGTGTGTATTTACATCCTTTCATCCCTTTGAAAATTTATTAATAACACGAAGATTCCAAGAATATTTTTTTTTTAAATAATTTTCTGAAATTTAAATTCGCAGTATTTAAAGTCGATAATTTGTCAAATTAAAATTCCAAGAAAATTAAAAATTTAATTTCGCGCATTTCTTTATGAAGATTCTTCATTTTAAAAGAATCATCTTCCACGATCACTCCTTCAGCTAGTATATATAAAATTCCAATACCCTATTCTTCTCCGAAACTCCTAAATGAGTGAAAAGTCGACAATCATTCTCATCACAAACAATTTAACAAGTCTAAAGCTCTCCTTTATGAGCCGGAACTGGAAAAAAGAAAGTAAAGTACATCGAAAGGAGCGAAAAACGTGTGTTGCAAAAGAAGGGGTAGACGAAGTAGAAGACGTAGAAGAAGAAGAAGAAGAAGAAGAGCAACCGGAGGGAAATCCCCAGAGCGATTTTTCTCCGTCGGCTGGACGCTCGCCGCCGACGCCGCCGCCACGGACGTCGACAAATTTCCGCCTGTCCCGAACCCCGGCTCGATTCGTTTTCCTCCTTCGAGTTTCGCGGCGAAGCGATGCGCGACCGGTAACTTATGAGTGAAAAAGTTCGCTGAAGCGCCGCTACTGCAAGCGCAAAAGGAAAGAGGAAGAGAGCGAGAGAGAGAGAAAGAGAGAGGCAGAAGAAGAGAAAAAAGAGGGCCTCGGTGATTTAACTGTAATACGTTGCCCGCTAGTCGTGAAAAATGAGCCGTTGATAGCTTTTCCTGCTACCTAGTATTGCTTCTCTCTTTCGCGTTCTTTATTTTCTTCTCTCTCTCTCTCTCTCTCTCTCTCTCTCTTCCCCCCTTTTATCGGATGCGTCGATGCGGCGCAGTACGCGCGTCTGCGCGCTTGTTGGCTGCAAGCTTTTGTTCGAATAGATGACTTTTTCTACTGTTCCTTGTTACTGTTCTAGGATTTATACATGACCTATCTATAAACTCTTTCTTGCGAGATGTGTCATTTTCTTGATAATTTATAACTATTTCTGCCGACTCTTATTCTTCCTTTAATAGAAGAAAATTTGCGTAATACAGAACTGATTAATTGTTTATCTAAATCATAAAACATTTATAATATATTGCACCAAATTGATTTGAATTAAACTATTATAGTCTCAACTTATTCTCTAACGTTAAAAATGTTGAGGAAAAAAAAGCTTAAAAATATTTTTCAAAAAACGATTGATATCAAAATAGTTCTTTTATATGCATTATAAACTTTCGTGGAAACATTTGTACTTAATACCAAGTTGATCAATGTATAATTTATAATACCACAGCACAAAAGAAAGAAAGTAATTTGACTTTGTTTATGAATAATGTTTTCAAAGGTGTCGATAAAATTAATAAGAATAAATAAGATGAATAAGGGATATATAATAAGGGAGCGAAGGTAAAATGAAATGAAGATCGACGCTAACAATTAAACACTTTATAAACAATATAAAGTGCACAGACATGAGAACGTGTAATACAACCCTAACCACTACTTGTGCGAGAATGCGAGAACAATTCAATCTGACACTTACAATTTGAGCGACCTCGCAATTATTGTGGTCTCGGAACGTCTTACTCGTAGGATCAAGAAGATCTAGATAGATGCAGTTCGCAAATTGACACAACACCTCCATATCACAGAATCAAGTGAATTGCATGTAGCTTTCACACTTGTCGATTGACAAGACTAATCGCCCGATTATAATTGGTTCGTACATTGATCGAACATTTAACAACCAAAACAGCTTTGCGAAATACTAAAAAAGTCGGGGATCATTCTAACACTCTAAGGAGTAAAATTTGATTGAAAAATGATAAATATTATTTATGAAATAAACATCGCACATGAATAATAATCTATCCCAAAAATACTGTTGAAAATAATAAATTCTCTCAGACCAGAAAAAGTCCATCGACGTTCGTATCAAAAGCAACATTCAGATTTTTCAAAGTATACGACGAAAAATAGCTCGTACTACCAGATTATGCTAAAAATATAGCACATTTCAAGGGATTACGAGAAATAGTATAGCATCATATAATACTAAAAACTTCTATCATGCTTTGTTACACATTTATACTGGATAATATAAAATAAAATGACTAAAATAAGATAAAAAATATAATCGGTTAAAAACTGAGAAACAATTTTAAACTAGTTGGGTTGATGTTCGGCGCGATAGGTATGTTCCTATACCTTTCGACGCCTATTTCCTCCATCACGTTCGCGTTGTCGAAACGTCGCGGAAAAAGCACTAGGAGGCAGAGCTCGCGCTGCTGTAAACGAGATACTAATTACGTTTGGAAAACTTGGCCGACTCTATCTCTCTTTCTTTCTCTTTTTCTTTGTCTTTTTCTTTATCTTGCACATTTACACTCAAGAGTAGAAAAAGTTGAGGGGGAGGAAGGCGTAGTTAGAAAATATCGGATGTGCGTTAAAGAGAGAGAGAGCAGCAGCAGA
The DNA here is from genome assembly GCA_035583055.1 of Torymus tubicola. Taxonomy (NCBI): domain Eukaryota; kingdom Metazoa; phylum Arthropoda; class Insecta; order Hymenoptera; family Torymidae; genus Torymus; species Torymus tubicola. The sequence continues at coordinate 17,600 of JAWWEQ010051428.1, read as the reverse complement.
CTCTCGACTCGTCTGTGTATTTCTCTCCGGAGAGCAGAAGAGTCTCTCCACGGCACGCGGGCCGCTTAATGAACTATTGATCCAATTTTGAAAGGGCAAAAGAGCGCCAGTGTAGCCGGGCGTAAAAGGGAGAAAAGGAGAGCGCGCGGACGAAAAAGGTTACACACCGGTATGTATTATATATATATATAAACGAGAGCCGCACTATGAGGCCGTGTGCGCAGACGCGCGCGCGCGCTATCTTTGAACAGCAAAATGAAAGTAAACGAAGCACAAAAGAAAAGATGCACGCCACGAGCGCTTCATCCTTTTCGTCCTTTCGCTTTCTATCTTCTTTTGCACCTCTGAATTTCGAGGGCCTGCTTCGTTATTCAAAATGAGTAAAGTTCAGAATATATATCAAAAGCCAAAAAACGATATCTGTAACAAAAATTTACATGTGCTGTTAAAAGTGAAACATTCAAAGGCGCAGCTTAAATTTTTGAAATTTTAACTTCCAATAATCTAAGGATTCGTTATATTGAATTTTAATTTATTATTATATTTCGATATAAACTAGATAACTTGGGATAATTCGGTCATACATCTAATTGGGCCACACAGATTACCTCGGCTTGACTTTAATTAGAGAATATAAATATAAGCTCTTATATAAAAGAAAATTCCATTCGGAGAATTTGATTTTTCTCCGTAATGAAAAACAAGTTGCATTGCAATGTCTGTTTGAAATTTTTTTGTGAGTTTCCTTGAAACAATATAAACAAACATTCTGAAATGAATTCGCGAAGTTTACTAAACACAGACAATGCATAGTAAAAATTCTTTTTTTTTTACGTTTTGACTTTATACGAAGTCAATATCACATCTAGGACGCTCTTTATTCTTTTTTCTTTATAGAAATACACTTTATTTTGATACTTATTTTTTAAACGTGCTTGCAGAAACAGAAAGAACATTTTCCGCTTCAGCTGCTACAATTACCCAGAGTAACCTTACGTTATTTTTTCCGTAATTGAACTTTTCTCTTGTAAAATTTGCTTACAATACTGTGCAACTCATTTGTATGATTTTGATGATATAATTTTTTCTTTTGTTTCTAAAAGACTTCATACTTCTGTTGTATAATTTCAATGGCATAAAAACTATTAGGATATTATTTTTTAAAGTGTACCAGTACTAAAGTTTATTATTTAACCAAATTTAAACAAATTATTTGTGACTAACTGCTTTGTCATGCTCTTCGTAATAGCTTAATCAATATTTAATTAAAATTTCGAAATATTCCACCAACGTGAGTTTGGCAGAAACACGTTTGAAATTCATTCTAACGTTATTCGCATTACAACTAATATCAAACACGTTTCTGCGAAAATTCAGTTGATGGAATGATTCGAAATTTAATTACATGTTATTCACTCTATTACGGAAAACTGACAACGTGCTTTTGCCTAGATATTTTATTTGAAACCAAATAACATGAATATTTGCCATTTCTATTCTTCGAAAGGCAAAGAAAATGAGTGAAAACTGTATACAATCCAAGTTTGGTCGGCATGTGTGTATCTGTATTTTATTAGAAAAACGATCCAACTGAAAGTTTCATAAAAATAAAATAAACATCCGACACGGTGGATGAATAGAAATAATGATGATTACTTTTGGTGGAGGCGCGTACGCACTGCTGCGAAATTTTGCTCTTTGTACTTTTTCCATACTTCTTCAATTTCTCTTTCTCTGGCGCGCGAGCGCTGGAGCTGAAAGTCTCGGTGGCTAAACTCGTCCAGGCAGCCGGGCCGTCGCCCCCTTTTTTAATATTTCCAACCCGCGCCCAATCCTGCACTCGAAACGCACACATACACACACACACTTGCAAACGCAGACACGACTACACAAACGTCGCGGCGTTCTTTTTTCTCTTTGCATATTCATATTCCACCTTTCGTTCGCCTCCGTTGAGATGTTTGCGCGCGTGTGCGCACACGAGTGAGGAAAAGAGAGAGAGAGAGAGAAAGTACGGATGGAGAGAGAGAGGAGAAAGCTAGCATGAGAGTGACGAATATTTTTTTCAAGATATATAGAGAGATGAAGAGAGAAAAAGTGTGTTTACAGGGCAAACGCACCTCCTCCTATACATATGACCTTTTCTGCCCATTTTTCAAAAGCCATATGAGAGCTGCAATTTGAGGATGCACGTGGAATAAGAGTGGGAAAAAAAGCGGAATATATCTGTGAATGATTCGACGAACGGCTTTTCCGGATTTACGCGTGAGACGAATAGCTGATGAAAGGATCGTTTAGTGAAAGTCGTTATATATACGCGCTTATAACACGCTTGCACGCTCATTCCCATCTTATTAATCTTTTAACATGATCGCCTTTTCGCGTGACATTCAATTTATGTGGGACGAGGAGCGACTTGCGGTTGGAGGAAGAAAAAAAAATTTATTTTGAAAGACGTGTTCGGTTCGCACACGTGTATAAGTAGATACATATACATATATATTGATTTAACCTACATTCGCGTACGATCCGTGCGAGGAACCGGAGGATTTTGTTGAATTGCGCGAGCACGCGCGCGCGCCCGCTTGCATTCAAGAAGTTGTGAATAGATAATTCGTTTAAAAGATGGCGGAATTTTAATTTGACGAAAAATGCTGAAAATTTTTACGCCTGGTGAAATGAAAAGTTGAGTTGTTATACTAAAAAAAAAAAAGAGAGAGAAAAAATTTTCCAACAAGACAAACTCGTAGGCATATTCCAATTATAATCAGAAATTCGGTCTGGAGGATATGAGTGTGGAAGTTATAGCAACGCTAATAGGCGGGTACCACATTTTTTTGAATTTCAATGGAAGAGCATTCCATTTTTATATATGTCAAGCTTCCAAGTATGCTGAGGATCTAGATTTTCATGCGTTTTTGTTGTATAATACATTTTTATCGTATTATTTTATCTTATTTTTTTTATTTTCTCAATCATTTTGCAAATCTATTTTCAATAAATGATCATTATAGCACAATGTAATCAGTGTAAAATTAACTCTCCAGTCTCTACTATATTCCGATTACTAATCCATATCTATGTAAATATACAAATTGATTGAATGGTAAAAGGAAACGGGTGACCGTAGAAAATGTGTAAGGAAGGTTGGAACAAGCAAAGCAAACTTAGATGAGTATTCGTAGAGGTAATGGAGGTATATGCGCACGTGTCTCTGTGCGAGTGTAGAAGGTTGCGAGCTCTTACCCGACCGACATGTACATAAGGTGGGACCGGAGAGCTTTTGTCTTTTGCTACTTGGGGGTTTCTCATCTGCGTGCTTACTCTGGGTTTTCATCCTCCCTTTGCTTTGCTGCACTGATTGTTTCTTTACAAGGTGACATGAAGTTGGAAATTATATTTTATACTTTCATAATGGTACGTTTTTTAAAAACAAAAAAGTATTTCTCTGAAACTAATAAACTATTTATGATTACTTTTTGTATGATTAAATTTTTGCTTTTTTTCGTATAAAGAAAAATTGTAAGCCGGAGCTTGGGCCTCCAGATCACGTATTTGGCTTAAACTTTGAGACATATTTTTGGATGTGAAAATATGAAGAAAGTCACAATATAAAACTCTAGAGCTTAAAAAAGTGTAGTTATTAGAATTAAAAAAAAATAAATAAAGCCTTTTTTAATCCTATCTATTCGGTTTTGAAATGACTTCATTATTAATTTAATGGAAAAGACAAAACTAAAAAAGCAAATTTTCATTTACTATTTGCTAAATTAAAAAATATTGATTCTCTCGAAGTTCATGAAAATTTTGGAAATTGTGCAATAAAAAGATATTGCTAAACTCCTAAAATTGATTGTCTGGCTTCATAGGTATATGAGGGCATTTTCGCTGCTCAACTTTAAACTCCCATAAATTTCAAAGAAATAAATATTTTAATTTTGAAAAATACAAATAGAAGCTCCGTTTGTCCAGTTTTATTTCCTCTCTTTAAAATGAGCTTTGAGACATTCCAAGATTAAATGGTTAGCGTTTTAAGATGATTATGAAGAGTGAAGAAAGAGGCGAAATTAAAATTTCTATTAAATAGCCATCTCACAAATTAATCTACAGGGAGCAATATAATACGAATAGTGTATTTCAAATAATGAAGAAAATTGTGCCAAGAAAATGTCTCTGTTACAAATATAGATATTTTTACGGTTTATAAGACAATTCTACAAAAACTTTAAATTTTTAAAAGAACTGTCACACGTCTTTTTAACAAAATGTGTTTAAAAGGAATTCTCTAATATGATGTAAAAAGTTACTGGTACAATATTTATAAAACTTTTACTGCATTTAAAACTGAATTTTTTATTTGAATTTTATCTATTTACTTTACTTAAATAAAATATTGTACTACATGTAGATAATGGCAGAGGCTGAGAAGATGGTCCATATTTGAAGATCTGAATATTCAGCTTGTTCAAAGTAAAAACGTTATGAGTGTATGTTGAATGGAAGCTCTTTCACCTGTAAAGGTTCTCCTTTCTGTAAAGGTTTCAAACTGCTTTAATTTGTAACTCTTAACGTTATCCTGTCCCTTTGAAAAGTTTAACGGTTATTTCATCAAAAAGGAATGAACTTTTGCGAAAGCTTAAGAACCTATTGTTTTTGCATCTGTTTGTAAATCAATGAATTTCAATTTTTTTACTTATCACTCACATCCTTCTATTGTTCGACAAAAGTTTTCATAAGTTTATCAAATATATTGAGAAAAGAGTAAAAAAACCATATTGTAAGAGTATAAAACCAAAACCTCGATTTTTCACGAAATTCCAATAAAGCCTTGGAAATTCGATAACGTACAATCCATAAGCTTATCTGCATGTGTCAATAATACGGCGGAAAATAAAGTACCATTTCAATATTCTGAGTGTGAAAAATCTTTTTCTTCGGGTGAATAATTCACTACATCCACGTAGCATTAGCAAATATTCCACATTAATAGATTCACATAATATATACGTTATTCAACGAATTTCAACTATTATTAAAAATTAAGAATTATCCGATTGTTACAATATTCAACGGTAAAGTATAATTAATACGAATAAAGGTATGAACATCGTAACAACGATATTTGCAAAAAAATGCTTTAATACCCGAAAGCTTAAGTCATACGGCCGAATATATTGCTTAACATTCCGTCAGTTGGAATGTACGAGAACAGACGAAGCGTCCTGCGTGAACTATGCGCGCGATTATAGCGCTAACGAGGCCGCGTGCGAAGCGAATTCCCGGCCGAAGTTCGCAGGCACACACACACACACACACACACACCGGCGGTTACGCCCAGGACGGAAAAGCATCTTGAGCGACTGATGCAGCCGAGGCTGAACTGCGGGGATGCGTATAATAAACATACATGCGTATAGCACTGTTTGCCATCATTAAACCAGAATTCATTCACCGCTTCGTTATCCATATAATAATGCCAGAATATTCGTACACTAGCACGTACGCGTGATGAGTATAGTTAGCTGGTTATATAAATATATATTTATACAGAGATAAATAATAATGATGCGCTCAGTGGAAAAACGTTGGCAAATGTATAAGAAAAAAAAGGACATAACACAGCAGATTTATGTCGTTACACAGTACAAAGGTAGACCAAAAACAAAAGAGTAAAGAAGCGTCAAATAATCATAATTCTTCAGTAATGTATACAATATTCGCGCGAAAATTGTCAGATAACGGAGATCTGGGTAAAAAGGATCGCCCAAGGAAAATCTTGGCCGTACCCTGTTGAAAAATTATACATATTACGTACTTTTTTTCTCAAAAATTAAACACTACAGTTGATTTAATGTTACCCGACTACTGTCTCGACTAAAATAAACAATACCGAAAGTATGTACAAAATACTTGGTAAAAGATTTAATGCATTTTATAACAAACGGAGAGTTAGACGATATCTTTAAGAAATATCGTATGAAATTAGTTAAATATTAGGAATGCACTTGATTGTTTACTGTTGGAGATTCAAGTAGTACGCGTCCGTCAATCAACAATGAATACGCGTGAAAATCAACGGTATATCCATAATAACCATGGATCCTCTAAGTGCCTTACACTCATGAATGCAGCTATATAGAGCAGCAACGTTAGCTACGAAGCAAAGCTATTTCTGGGAAACGATTGCAGACAAAGTAGATTCTACATTTCCCTCACACCTTTTTTTCTCTTTTTCCCTCTTGACACTTTTCCTCTCTGAGGATGCGTAGATTCGTACAATGATCAGTCACCCGTTTTCATCTGAGTATGTGATGGAAAAAAGGAAACCTGATTCCACATCGGGAAAAAGAATAAAAATCCACAAAGCATTATTCATATTATTTTAAAATGGCATTTCCGTGTACAATACAATAAAAATAAACATCGTAATAAAAAGAAGATAATTAGCGTATCGAGGTTATATGATTAAATTTTAATCACCAGTTAAAGCGGCAAAATTAAAAATTTTTTTTGATAAACATAATTATGCTTCTTGCTTCCAACGATGCTGCTTTATGAATTACTCAGGCTCCCAATAAATCAAATGAACTCGAGATGATATTCATAATTTTTCACGTATTTTGAGATACTGAATTCAAATCTGAATTCAAAATTCCAACGTCGGTTTTTTCTAGTTAAAGTGAACCTTTTCTGACTTTTCAGAATTTCCTGACAACAAAACAGTACTTTAACAAAATCCGCCGCATGTTGACTGCAGAAATGGAATAAAGATTTTAAAATTCTTGAGAAAACGCGATTTTTATCCAAAGTTTAAACGATGTCTTTTAGATGTAAAGTACTGTTCTATATATATACATAAATTATTTAGGAATTTTTTATGATCATTTTTAAGAAAAAAAAATCATGTATACAGTCACTGTACACTTATACCCTCATATATTATGCATTTGTATACGTCGAGGCACATCCAGATCAACACACATAGCAATGTACGCGATTTGAAATCTTACGGAGGCTATAGTGTAACTAAACGAGGGCGTGCATGTAAATATAACGCGAGCGTTTATGTATTGTAATTGCGAAATAAACACGCAAACTAATTAATGTCCGTTGCAAGCTCGAGTAGCAGCAACAGCAGCAGCAGCAGCAGTAGCAACGACTGCAGCACGATATGCTTTGAGTGCATTCGCTTTGCGCAACGACGCGTGAGTATGTGTATATGTATAAGTACAAATATCGCGTGATCCTTGAGAATATTTTATGAGTCAGACATGCAGGGTTGCTGCTCTCTGTGTGTACCATGCGCGTTTATATATTTTCTCTTTTCTTTTTTTTTTGTCGATGCCAGAACGGATTCCGATGAGTGAAGAGCTGTGTCGCTCAGGTTGACGGATAGCTGTGTGATAGGAGCGGCGTGGGGGAAGTTGTTTTAGATATTTAAAGGCGTTTTATCGTTAAGCTCGTTAAGTGCGCCACACACACGTAACTTGTTACATATATACAGCAGTGCTTTTAATGTTTCGGTAATGAGAGGTTAAATGGGCTTTAAAGCACGATCAATATACATATAATTAAATTATCTCAAATTTCGCTTTAAATGTACTATACAGATTTAAAAAAAAGAAATACCTCAATTATATGATACTTAAAATATACATTTATAATATTCTCATAATCCTGTGCAAAGCCGAATTTAATTTCAGTATATCGTACATTACATGGCATTATACGTGTTGGCGCACTGTAATTTCGCCTTACATCTAATTAGAGAGAGGAAATGTTTGAAAGAAGAAGAAGAAGAAGAACAAGGCAGCAAAGGTATAGAATAGTCACGTGCGTTCAGTGTACCCGTGCCGAATCAGACTCTCTGGCTCTTCAGTATACGCGAGGGTGGGCGCGTAAGAGTAATATAAAAGTAGATAATTCGGTGGGCCGGTGTGTAGCACAGTGGTAATCCAATCAAAGTCGGCGGAGAAGGGTCCGGCGAAAGTTTGTATAACTACTCTACCGGGGAAGATTGCGAATCGAGAAAAAGTAGAGAGAGAGAGAGAAAGAGAGAAGACGACGCGCCTTTAATTCGCGAAATACCCGCGGCGAGGCACGAAAGCGCGCGGGGGATAAGGAGAAGATACGCGTTGGTTCGCGATAAAACTTGTCGCTTTCTCTCTCTCTCTCTCTCTCTCTCTCTCTTACTCTGTGTAGCGACCCATACCTATATCGTCGACGAGCTGAGATAGCGCGCGAGGAAATTAGTGGGGAGGTAGCAAAACGGCCAAAGGAGTAAGTGGCCCGTCGAAAGTTCCGACTACGACGACGACGACGACGGTTCGACGTGCCGATGGCGACGATGTTATATGTATATACTGCTGAGAAGGGGAAAGAGAGAGAGTAGGAAAAGCTGTCGTACTCGATTATCCTGAGGAGGGTATTTTAATGCTTTCCTTCACTGATTTTCCAGAAAGATTCGCGTATGCTTTGAATTTCTACCGAAGAAAAACGAATGGCTTTTCATATATAGCATACAAATGCAGTAGGGGAGGAAATGTTGAAAATTTCGTATGAAATTATATTTGGCAAACGCCGTAAACTGCTTCAATCTCAAAGAGACTTATATATATATACGAGTCGGTAACATTCTTCCGTCTTCTCGGTCCCATTACGCTTCACAAATACAATTTCCCGACAAATGGAAAAGGGATCTGCGGGAATAAAAGCGAACTTTATAGTTGCATAAAGCGTCTCGACAACATTAAAAAAAACACACACAGACACACACATACGGATAGATGAAGAATAAGGAGGAGGTATTCCCGAGCAAAAGCAAACTCGTAAAGTGAAGAGTAGTCGCGACTTCTTCTTCTTCTTCTTATTCTCCTTCTATTCTTCTCATAATCTTGGAGTATATAGAGAACGCCAGGCGCGCGACTTATCGGCTCGCGGATCTCGTCGTGCAGGAATATACACGTCGCCCGCGGGGTGAACGTCCGTTACCCATCGGTTTACGGCGGCGAGAGACCGAATCGAGTGGTCGCTGTTTACTCTCTCTCTCTCTCTCTCTCTCTAGCTTGCTTCTCTTTGATTCCCTCAAAGCTCCTAAGTCGCACACGTGCGTACTAGTGCTGCGCGAGCGCGTCGGAGCCGTTGGCTTCAAAGCCACGAAAGCGAGACTAGTCCTCTCCAAGATGTCTTGCTCTCTTGCCTTTTCTCTGCTTCCCTCTCGATCCCTCTCATGCTCACTCTCTCTCGCTCTCTATCCCTCTCTGAGAACGACAAGATGCGCAGTGCACGTGCGGCTGCGTTATCAGACAATTTGCTCCTCCTCTGTTGCTTGCTGCGTACAACCGACAATCTCACTATATGGTTGTTGCGTGATATTTGGAATTATTGGTTGGTAGTAGTCATTTGAACGGTTTGAACGTTTATAATTTGTAAAGAGAATGTACAACATGTAACAAATTGTAATGTTAGAGGATTTTTTCAAGTTCATCTTAAAATCTCATTTAAACAAGAAAAGTAAATTATTGATCGTAAATTTTTATTGTAGCAAACAGCTCTTCAAGTGTATTTTAGAAAAAATTCTCATTGTTATAAATATAGAAGCAATATTAATATCTATCTTATTATTTAGAAATACTTTTGTTTTGAAACGAAGAAATAAGCATGGACTTACTTACAGATATGTATCTTGTTATATTCGTTTTATGAAAACTGCTTTGTTTTAAAAAAATCGACATAAGTTAAGACACATTTAACTTTCATTCGTTGTTCAAAAAACTATCTTTTCTTCCTAACAATCCAGTACCGTGGCACTTCAGCTACACTGTTATTCACGTTATACTTGCTTTTTGCTTTATACTATTCTGTTTTTAGAAAATGCCCGTGGGTATACCTTTACATTTCTCATGTAGCATATGCTACATTTGGTCATGCATTTACTGCGGAATCATCTCTTTGAATGTAAAATAGTGAAAATTCGCTATTTTATATCAGCGCACTGAAAAACGCTTTAGCATTATGATTTCATTATTGAATAATATATTAGTGTAAGTTTTTTTATATATAAATATTACTTGTTTTAAGTTGTTTCGAATCTATCTCTTTAGTATAGATAATTTGTATAATAATATAATCTTTTCATAACAATACATTTAGAATATCAAAATGATATGAATATATGTTGTTTTTTACCATTAAAAATCATTGTATGAAACTATTTTAATCATTATTATAAGCTTTTTATTTTCATATACTAAAATTTCGAAAATTTAATCGAATTTTCAAATACCCATATTTACTTCTCTAAAATACAGAAAATAATTTTTGTATAAAACTTTCAGAGATTATTACAATTTTATTGTTGTATTATTCATATTTTAATATGAAAAAAACAAATTTATAAATTTAGAGTTTTAAATTTCAGTCGTTTGTCTACATTTGCTTTAGAATTACACACTAAGTGGTTTTGATATATTAATAGGAACCGTAAATATCGTTGAACCAGTTCAACCATTTATTAATGAATTAGCTGCAATTCCAGTTCATAGAATTAATAAAGCATTTATTTTATGCGTTTTGAAATTAAATAATCTATGAGAACATTAACTCAGCCACTTTTTATACGTATAATACCACCTGAACCTGCAATCATAAAAAAGCATTTCTGTCTATTATTCTCTACAAAGCTTGGTATGATATAAAAAATTTTAAATTGTATTTTCATTGTTAAAGAATCTACATGAGTATTATTGTACATGAAATAATGTGATTTTAAAAAACATTTTTATTGTAAATATCGCGTAATTTAACATTATCTTGTATACTTCGTCAATCAAAATGTCATAAACCAACTAAAATGCCATAATATATAATATATAAAAAAGATAGTTTCATATAGCTTTAAGAAATTGTATTTCTAAAGCTTTTTGTAATCATTTATCTTACCTTTCTTCAGTATAAAATACATTCCACTTAAAAAAAGTGCAGTACCTCTTTTCGATTGCTCGTTTGAAACATGTTCATTTAGAAGGTCAGTATATAAAAAATCTCCACTTTCAAAAGTTTCTTTACGAAACGCAAACCACGGTAAAGTTGTATTAAAATTTTTCTCTTAAAAACACCTTTTGACATCCTTTCTAAGACACTTTTTTAATGCGCAGTATATCAACGTTGATATAATAGATAATCTCTATAGTATTTAATTTTTATTTCATATATTATTTGTACACTAATGATTCCACGAACTTTTTCTTATTATAAATGATATCTTGCATTTTCAAAAAAAATAACAAATTATATATATATTTTTTTAATTACTTCTTTTTTATAATTTTACTTCTTTGAGGAAGATTTAACTAATGGTGGAATAAATTTTTTAAATTGATAATATTTAAAAATATGTTTGATAATTATTGAACAATTAGTAATTATAGTTTTACAAAATTTATCTTCTTTTACAAGCAATAAATACCTTAACTGTAAATATATTTTTCTCAGTATTGTTACAAAATCAATATTCATGTAAACATCAAATTTATTGAATTAACTATAACACAAGAGCATCGTATCTAGAACATCAAATATTTGTTTCTAAATTTTCGCTTCCAGGTATTAATGTTGTTTTCACATTCTACTGAAAATATAACAACACCCAACCATTAAAAACATCAACCTGTGCTACAAAATTTATCAGAAAACCCGCTCAGTAATTACAAAAAATTACGTAAAAAATCAAAGCGCTGACGGTTCGCTGCACGGTATTTGATTAAAAAAGAAAAATTAAATTTTCCCCCACTAAAAACTCGATGGAAACGCTGTCGCGAACGTTGAGCACTTTGAAATTGTACGGTACAGTTCCTGCCCACTCTCTTGCTGAATAAAAAAAAAAAGCTTGCGAACAGTCCTTGATCAATGCCTGCGATCGTCGCTCGGTTTGACCTTTTATTCGCAACGCGTTCATCCCTTTTTTCGGGCGAGCGTTTGTGTGCCTCTATGCCGCGTCTTTTTTCAACGCTTCCCTCCGCCCGGAAACCTTTCTTCTTTCACCTTTCTCCCTTCATCGTCCATAGCACGCGAATAGAGTCGATTGTTCGTACAATGAAAGAGAGAGAGACGCTCGAATGGAATCTGAATCGAGTTTTGCTGAAGGAGAGAAAGGGAGTCTAATTCTACGCGCTTCGTCTTAACGAGCCGCCTTATCTTTGCAGTCGCCCTTTTTTTTCTTGCACGCGAAACCTTTCGTTACACGCTCGGCAGAGTTTTAATAAATGCAGTACCTCTGGCCTATATGAGCTGAAGTTTAAATTTAAAGACTCTCTGATAAATTAGCATGGGATCTGAATAAATCGATACCTTATTATTCCCTTCAAATCTATCATCTCGAATTTCATTATCGAAAAAGTATTTCCTGCTTCAGCCTCCCTTTCACCGCCCCCCTGTATTCACAATTTTTTTTTCGCTATACAGGTCAGCTAACTATATCAATAAACGGAAAATTTTCCCTGCCAAAGCTTCATAAATAATATCATTAATCAATCAAAATACCAAAAATGCTTCAAATTCAATATTTTTGCGCTAGCACTGCGCCACGGTTAATTGAAATTCAAAACAAAAAGGAAATGGATAAAATCTAATATACCGATTAAATAACGAAAAAAAAATAGATTCATGGCTATAGGCACAACGTTGAGACCTAATCTCATGGGTTGCGCATGTGTGAGCTGCCGTAGGCTATCCGTCATATATATAAAAGCAGCTAGCACGTAGCTCTTCTGCCGAGCGAAGAGAAAAGACGAGAGACGATGCATCACACACGACGCGAAGTAGTAACACAAGCCTGGGCCTCTAGCTCAGACTCACCTATACGTATATATATATATATATATATATATATATATATGTGAAGGTATACGAATAGAATCCACAGAGGCGCGCGCGTGAGCGCCGTTTACGCTCGCAAGCTCGCTGCATATCGCCGCAGTTCAATTCGGATAGCCTTTCACACGGCATATTAAATTTATGGTATGCGCGCCGCACATAACTCAAGCGCGCTCGCCTACCGGAGCTCTACCCCCCCAGTATATTGATAAAGGTGTGCCTCATATAGAGCTATAGGTGCGGGTGGCCCAGACTTGAACGCGTTGCTATATACTCTATATATAGTATAGGAGCGCAAGCGCGCGCGCGTGTTGCCAGCAAGTACGTGATTGTGGCGGACACGTGCGTGTGCGCTATGGTATTGGAGAGATGGTGTGTGTATATGGGGGATAGGGGGAAGTATAATGTTTTGGAGGAAAAATGTTTTGAGATGTCTTTTCAATGAAAGTCATTCGGAGTTGAAGAAACGTTGGGTGAGTACAGAGGAACGGTTTTAACTAAACATAGCTCGTTTCTTTATTAAAAACATGATATTTTTCTAATTCATTGATTTGATTTTATTTTGTTTTGCCAGTGCCGATGTCCATACTCGCGATATATATAGGTTTAGAAAGGTACATTTCAAGCATTCTTTCAATCCAATGTTTTTTGTTACTACATTTCATCCTATCTAAATTAAAAAATATTTTTCAACTGTATGTAACAAACATAAAGTAAATAATTCGCCATGACTTTGTTTAGAACGTTTTTATCTTTGCTATAACTAAATCCAATAAAAAAAGAAAAGAAAACATTAATGAGAGAAAAAAAATCTACGCGAAATAAACTTCTATACTAAACACTATTTATATTTCAACAGGGTTGGAAACGAAAGATAGACGTATGTGTAAACACAAAGTTCCTCTTTCAGCACTTTCGTATTATTATTATTTTTTTTTTTCATGTTTCGAGGTCATACAAAATGCAAAAACTTGCGTGTATACGGTCATATAACTATGTAGGTTTAACATTCTTTTCTACAACCAGTGCTCATCAAGGTGCACGCAATTATTATGTTTTTTCTCTCAGTCTTTTTATCTTTTTCCATAATTTTTCATTACTCACATATACGCCATACTATTCTCCTTGGTTTCCTCACACTTAAAAAAAATAAAAGACGCACGTATAATTTATAGAAACCCAAATTGATTAATCGAGTCTATATACACAAGTTTATATTAAAATACTTCAATATAGTACGGAAATCGACGAGGTTTCCCTTCGACAGAAGTGTACACGCGCATGCACAATATTCTTTTTAATTACAAACGACACTGGCCCTATACGATCCGAAACCACACAAGTGTCACTGCGGTCACACTCATTTTTTCCAAGAGCATATAAGCAGCAGGTGCAAGATACACTATATACAACGCTCACACGCTGATGTATGATTTTTTACCCGCAGACACGTAAGCTTTTGAAAATTCATGCGGCGAGTATGTACCTGAATGCAAGTGACAGCGACTTTATATCGCATGCGTGTGTTTAATGGTATAAACATACTGCACTCGCATGCTATATATATATAGATAGATAGAATTGAAGGAGCTCGTGCATGCGGACGGTAAATTTAATCCTGTACATAAGGTTGATGCGCAATTCGATTGCTATTTTATTTATGTATACGCAGACGCGTATCGCGCGTATTCGGTTAATAAATATATTGCATCCCGCAGCCCCCAATAAAGCGAATTTCGCGCCTGATTTTGATGCCGTTATTCAACTTGTACGCGTATATATGTATATATAGAGCGTGCAATGGATTTCACGCAGGATCTATCGACGTACGATATACTTTAACATCGTTTATTAGTCTGTATGTATATGTGTATGTGTTTCAACTCGGTTCATCTGAGTTCAATTGTTATAACATAGGTTTCGAATAACGAGTATAAAAAATCCAAATTCTGTGGTAAATTGATTGGAATAAACAATTATTGTGTACCATACGTACCACAAAAGAGAGAAAAAAACAGTCCTGTATACGAATATTCGCGGTTTATATAAGAACGAAGTGCCAAGAGAAAGAAAGAGAACGAATAGGAAGATGGGGTTGAATAAAAAGAGCCTTGGAGCCGTGGCCGTAACCGGGCACAGAAGAGGCGCGCGAAGTAACAGCAGCAGCCCACGTATAAGGGAGCGAATGAATGGATTCATTTATCATGTCTAGGAGCGAGAGCTTTCGAATGGACACATGCGCGCCCCCTATATAAGGAAACAACGGGTAATGTCGCACGATGCTGGATATAGAGAAAGGAACGAGATAAATAAGTCTCGTCTTCAAACGAAGGGGGGGCAAAGAGCGAAGAAAAATTCTCCCCCAAGGTGGAATCAATTTATAAAAGAGACACGGCGAGAGGTGCGTTGCGTAATGAACAACGCATGCTAAATAAATTTACTTCTCCTGCGTATTCAATATTATCTGTAGACGTATACTATAAAACTTGCGGACGTTATCGTTCAGGAAAAAATTGTAGCTTTCTTGCTTAATTTCAGAGGGGATGGGGGAGGGGAAAGGCAATATGAATTTTAAGTAAAACCGGGGTAAGAGGGTAGGAGAAAAAGCGCACGGGCGGGTAAAGGACGAGTCTCGCGTTGATTAAGGAGAGACCGAATTAGGAAAGGAACAAGGCCAGAAGAGGAGGAGAGGTAGTCGGGCGTACGCGTAAAGTAAGACGGGGGTGGGGGAGGGGAGGGGGCAGTAGCAGCACCGGTAAGGTAGAGGAAGGGGTAGATGAAGAGAGAACGATTTTCATCTCTCAGACGAGCGACTAACAAGTCCGCAGCAGTCAGCGGTTTTTATAATTGGCCGGAAGTAGTTCAATTACGGCGAACGCCCTGGCCTCCACCCTCTCCATCTTTCTCTCCTCTCTCTCTCTCTCCCTCTTCCTCAGCTCGTTCGATTTTCCCTCTCTCCGCCCACTTCTATGTTTTTTCCCTTTTTTGTTGGACATCATTTTGTCGTTCTTCGAATCATCATTTCTTTTTCAACGTTATTGTTTGCACGATTCCGATTTATATATACATCAAAATATTGCTGCTTAATCAATTTGCTCGTGTATATACGCGTGTATATACGTATCATTATGCTAAAAAGCCTCGGGTAAATATTAAAGTCCACGTCGAATATTTTCAGGAATTTTCAAACATCGCGAGCACAGGTCGACATAATAATGTAACAATAGCATTATCGAATATATCTATACGTACATGTGTGTGTGTGTGTGGCAAGCACAGTTTGATTTTGACCCATCCCACTCTCGTATGTTTATCCGGGCGCGCGCGGGCGTTCGCTCCACTTTGATAAACCAACAGATCGACAAACTATTCGCGCATGCATGACAAGTGCCGGGAGGAATTTCGAGGGTAGAGAGGAGGAAGGAGGAAGAGGAGGAGGGGAGAGTGAAACCACTGCAGGCGTATGGGTAATCACGAGGCCTTCGATCTTTGATCAATCCCTATCTCTACCGACAGGAGCTTCCGTCGAATCAAGGTAAAAGGCTTCCTCTCTCTCTCTCTCTCTTGTACAAGCTAGACAGACAGAGAGAGAAGCAACGACGTAGGTATGTGTGCGTAACGGAGCGTGCAATTTTCTCCGTCTTTGTCTTTTCCCTCGTAGATCACATAGATGCTCCTGTGTTACAGGACATCATCACATATACACATAGACATAGTGGCGAATAGTCCAGAGTATAGTGCGGTATGTTCCGGGCACCGCTTGCACCTCGGTTTCGTAATCAACGAGCTATTCTAACTTGCGCGGAAATCGGAGCCTCAGTCGGATGCTCATTTTCGGATGCTCATTGAGTTCCCGACGCTTGCGTTGGTGCCGAATTGCAACCACGCACGCGACCTGACCATTTCCAAGGATGGATATATCCAGGTCAGTTGCTTGAATGAATCCCGTAGATGATTGTACCAGCAACGTTAAACTGACATCGAAATTACTTTTTTTTTACAAATTTTTTTTTGGTAAAAAAATGTAGTAGCTGTTGACGTTAAAAAAAAAGAAGGAGGCGAAGGTATATAGGAACGCGCCGAAAACCTCGAGGGCATCATGTGTCAATATAAACGGGATCAAGCTCGTGTGGCTAATCCTCGACTAATTCTTGAGCAGTCCCTGCTGGAGAGGTAAATCCCGAGTAAGCGATATCATCCCTTTCGTAACCTTAAGCCATGCTACTTGTCCCCTGTACCGATAGAACGAGAAAGAGAGAGAGAGAGAGGTAAGGATTAACTACGTAACTTCTAATAAGAACTAATAGACCATTCGACTTCTTATTTTTTTAATTACTTCCGATTGTAGTATAGCTTGTTCTAAATATTAGCGTTCATTAATCATTTTGGAATCAATCTGGTCGAAGCTTTATTGATATAATCAACCAAATTGATGCCACACCATCTGTTCGTATAGACGCCGCGTCGATTCCCTTATTTTATTCGTTCTTGTTTGCCCAATCGCTTCGATTACAGATTAAACGTTAGATTAATCTCCGTATATTAGGTACTACGATTTATTATACCCGTGATTGGTAAGCTAAGCGTATATATGCCTATTAAAAAATGTAAACAAGGTACACGATGTTTACGTATATCAAAGGACGCGGCAGCGTCCTGCTTGGCGAGTAGGAACGAAGTGACGTCGAGCGAGCAGGGCGATGCCGCTTCCTTATATACGTTGTGTT
>JAWWEQ010051427.1:0-10186 GCA_035583055.1 Torymus tubicola | reverse complement strand
AAGATCTAAAAATATTAATGAAAATTTAAGAAAAACTATGAAAAACTATGAATAACTATGAAAATTAAAGAAAATGTCCCAATTCTGGGAGTTTTTCATAGTTTCTCATAGTTTTTCATAGATTTTCACAGATTTTTATAGATTTCTATAGATTTTCTTAACTTTTCATAGATTTTCATAAAACATTTTTCTGCCAGGGAGTATATCCATAATTGTATACGGAAGCAAAAATTTAATAAATTTAAGTAGAAAAAGCAATTTACGATAGCATATTATATTTTACTAAGCTCTGTATGCGACCAGATGAATAGCGATAAGAGATCTAATAATTTAATTCTATTTAAGAATGTAAGAAAATGTGATTATCTTTTTAAAAGAGATCTTTTGACTAACCGTAGTAAAAAAATGGAGTATCAACAAATAAAGTAAATCCTCAATGTTTTGTTATAAATTTAGAAGTATATAATTTTACTTAAGTTTGATTGTTTCGGTTTGAAACAGGATAAAGGCTAAGAATTTTTTCCTGGAAAAATAAAATGCCTCTTTTGAGTAGCTATCATGCCTAAAAATAAAAAAATGAACAAAATAAACTGAAATTTAAATACCGTTTTTATTTATCAAACAAAAGAGAAACACAGTTACATACATATGCGTACACCTTACATGTGTCTCGAAGCATATAATGAATTGATAACAATTTATTAATTGTTCACGTCACGGTTACTTAAATTTTCATCGTTTTACTCACGGAGGCAGAACTGACTAATTTTGTTCGAAAGTATTACTACTTTCTTTTAGTCGTATTTGTATATATAAACCAGACCAACAACTTTCACATATTCGTTCAACAGCTCATTCAGTACATTTTTAAAATCTGAAGGAGAAACTTCGCTGTCTAAAATTTAGAGCAGTAAAATTTTTTTTTTGACAATTTATACATAATTATGGAGTTTAAGAGAATTTTACATTTGTATTGCGTAAGTATATACATATATATATACTTACATATGATGAATTTATTATGAGTTCAATAAAATTGACGATTTTATATTTATGAACGTTGATAGCTTATATATCTTTCGGGTTGTAATATAAACATGCTATTTTATCTAAAAGCAGAACTTGGAAAAACTTATCTATTCTTTCTGTATCGATAAAAGATTCAATAATATTTAATAATAATAAATAAAAAATTTTTCTAATCACTAAAATACATTTTATACTGAATATCGGTGTTTAATTTCAAAATATGAATTTTTTGAATGAATATAACTTTTTCGTCAAATTTATCATGTTAAAGCTCAACATAACAGAATCAAAAGATTATAAAAAATATTATAATTAAAACACAAATGATTTAAAAATATTAATTGGATCAAACTACTAAGAAGACTATTATATGAAAAAAGTAATAGAAAATATAAAACATTAATAGTGAAAAAATAATATAGTGTGATATAAAATATTTATATTTCTGTATTGAAACCCTAGGGGAAATCATATATGCAAAAAATTGTATATAAATATATAATAAAAGTGAAGACTTTCAGACTTTTTAAAATTAATGTTCTTGAAATGTCTCATGTCAAAATTCAAAATACTAGAACTTTTACATTTTTAGGGGACTTAGATTAATTAATAACTCTTCAGAGAATAAAAGAAAGAAGAGAGAATAATAAAAAATTTAACTATATTTTTGTCAGACCTGTATAAGATTTTTTTAAAGAATAAAAACTGGATAAATTGTTTGAGGCCCAAACCAATCGCACACCATGCTGGGATTTATATATTTTTACAATGGAGAGGTATCTCCAAAAACTTTGTGGTGGAGATAGTGATAATTAATTTCTTTTAATTTTCTGAATTTTAGTGTTATATTTGAACACATATATAAGTAAGAGCGTATACGCACGGCTTTATGTGTATTTTTATTAAAAAACAGAAAATTTTACAAAAAACTATTCTAATAATGTCTATTATAAAAAATGCAAAGTACTAAAATTCTGTATGTAAATTAATTTACCTGCATCCGCTACAAAAAAGGGAACTTTTTCTAAAAATTTCAAGGGTATTTAGATTTTGATTGCTCGATTTGACAAAGACATACCCATTTACCGCATATAAATATTAATAGTTATTAAGTCTTCTTCATTTTTTAAATAGTTTTTTTATACTTATTTACATTGAAGCTAGTAATAATAAGTAAAAAATATAAATTTTTCGTATAATTAGGATGTAAATAACTAAAAATTTGCCAAAGAATTGTAAATGATTTGGAGGAACATGATAGCATAATAAAATGTAAATAATTGTATATTAACGTAAAAAACTTCAAACAGTTATGAACTGTGTATTTGACCAAATTTCTATCTTTTCCATTTATAATGTTTTCATAAGACTTTATAATTTTTCTATATTTTTTATATAAATGGTGTAATCACATTTCGCGTCAACTGTGACAAATCAAAACCTTAAAATTGTGCTTAAAATTCTTTTACCTTTTACTAATGTAACTTTGCTCATTTAGATTCGTATGTTAAATTACAAATGAATTGAAAAATTATAAAATATAATAATAACACCAAGTAGCATTTTAAAAATTTAAATGAAAAGATATAAGAAACAAAAAAAATTTTAAAAAAATGAAAAATTACAAAAAATAAAAAAAAGTACAAATAAAGTGGGATGGTAATCCTACCGTTTATCCTTCGGGGCACAGTTTGAGGTCGTGACATTATTCGACAGTTAATGAGGGGGATAAGATAAACTTGTATGAATATAGACCACTCTTGCAATCGATTGGCGCCATTATTTTTTAATTTTGAGTTAATTTTTTATAAATTATTTGAAAAATAATTGTTTAAAAGAAATGAAAAAATGTATTTTTTATGTACTCTTTACTTCTTTTAACGACATTCCAAAAACAAAGGTAAGGTTACAATAGTAACTTTAGAGCCAATGCTACTGTTCGCCTTGGGAATTAAAGGTTTAATCCAAAATGAGCGATGAATACTGCGACGTGGAAAGTAAGATTATATAGGAGAAATTGGAGTAAAACCGTATACTTTCTGATTTGACCCCACATAGTATGAAAGCTTCCAGGAATCTTCTGGGAAGCTTCCATGAAAGTTTCGTATGCTCCCAGGAAGCTTTCACGAAGCTTCCCGGAAGTGCTTAATGTCTGGGTCAAATTCATGACAGGAAGTTTCCTTGAAAGAGTCCAGGAACCTTTCAGGAACTTCTCGAAAAGCTTTCATGGAAAATTACAGGAAGCTTCCAATAACTTCTTAAGAAGCTTTCTCCAGGATTTCAGGAATATTTTAGAAACCTTCCAGGAAACTTCCTCGCAAGATTACGTGAACCTTTCAGGAACTTTTCAGGAAGAGCTCTCGATAGATTCCAGGATCCTTCTAGTAAGCTTTTATGAAGCTTTCAAAGAAGCTACTGGAAGCTTCATGTAGTCAGTCTGAATCTTTTAGTAAGCTTCTACGGAAGAATACCGGAAGCTTTCGAAATTTCTTCCTGCAAGATTAACTGGAAGTTTCCAAAAAGCTTCCATGAAAGCTTCCAGGAAGTGTATAATGTCTGAGTCTAGTTGATGACAAGAAACTTCCTTGGAAGATTACATGAACCTTTTAGGAACTTTTCAGAAAGATTCTTCGAAAGATTTCAGGAACCTTCCAGTAAGCTTTCATGAAGCTTCCAAAGAATTTACTGGAAATTTCATGTGAGCTGTAAGAATCTTTTAGTAATCTTTCATGGAAGAATACAGAATCTTTCAAAATTCCTCCCTACAAAATTAATTGGAAGTTTCCAAAAAGCTTCTATGAAAGCTTCAAAAAACTTAGAGTAAGCTTTAGAGAAACATTAGTTTTTCATGTATATTTTTATACAACGTTTTTTAACAACTTTGTACATTGGAATTTATTTATTTTCGCACATACATACACTATTCTTACTTGTACTTAAATATGATCGCAGAAAAAATTGGATAAAATTTTTTACGCTGACGAGGAATCGAACCCGAGTCGCTCGAACAATACGCAAACACGCTAACCCCTATGCTACAGGATCCATTTAATCGGTTAAAATGAAGACAAATTTTTAACCATTTTTGTACTCTATCTTTGATTGCTCGTAACTTCGTAAAAAATCAATATTTTTTAATGAATCAGGGCTTAAATTTTAGCTCTTACTGTTTACTTTTATAATTTTTCTCCGTCGTTTTCTTATCTTAAATACTTGCAATGTGACAATCAATAGAAGAGATATCTTTTTTTGACAAAATAGACGACATTTGAGATTAAATTGCCCATATCTCAAGAAAAAGGGCCCATTTGACGAAAGTGTGAGCACTGGGCTTCATTTTTAGGTACCACAAATCAACTCTCCAATGCCCACTAAAATCCGTTTCCCGCAGCTGAAACCCTCTCCTTCTTAGATACATTTACCAGTAATCTTACAGGAAGCTTACGAGAAGCTTACGTCAAATCTTGCTATGGTATTGTGATAAAACTTTCATTTATCTTGCTGAAAACTAACAGTACTTTTTTACTTTCAAATATCTTGAATCTTTCATTGGTAATCAAATAGTAAGATTGTATAGAAAGAAACATACTCACTGATGTTTAAAGGAAGAGAGATACTCTCGCCGCGGGATAACAGAAAAAAATTATTACTACATTTACCGGTAGGTAAAGTAACCGGGATCAAGACATATTTTAAAACGTCATACTTATATTCGGTATTTCCAGCAGTTTATATTTTGTAGATAAATATAATATGCATTCATGATAAAATCACTTTTCGTGAAATTTGATGCTCATTACCATTTTTTATTTAAGTAAATGCCTATTCGAAAACTCAAAAATATATGAATAATAATATAATTAATTTCACTATTAAAATTTAAGTGTATCTTAATGGTTTGGATACTAAATAATACTATTAACATTTGTTTTATTTTTTTTCTCAGATATTTGGTTTATAATTATGATTTAAATTACTGTTAAACTACTAATTTCCCTTTTTGCGATGTCTACATACTAGGTATTTTACCTTAGTTATTAATCTTTTAAGGCGGTCTTATTCCTAGTGGCCCCTTAGACCAAAACTATCTAAAAAAGTTATTCAAAGTATCATAAAAATGTGTAGATACTATAAATATAACTTATCTTCTATAACGTTATCCAAGATTTAGTCTATCCAACCATTCCACCCAGAAATATAGTATTTTCAAAAAATATTATTCTGCATTACTTTTTTTTAGACCACTTGATGGATTTTGATAAAACTGTTGGATATTATAGTAAATCTTGAATACTGATGTACTAGCTGTAATACATACATACATACATGACCCCCACTACTTTGTTTATATGTGCAGTAGCGGAAGGTGACAGCGACTTACTGCAATGTACTCGCTCTCTTGCCGTTCCGTTCTCGATGTAATCTGACGTATAAACTACGGCTATTATAGCCATTCTCAATAAATACAATTTTAACAAGAGTAAGTCACAAGTTAATTATCCACACCTCACTCATCCCAACAGAAAGAAAATGCAAATTGCTTGTTATATGTGCCTCTATGGTATGTTGCTCTAGAATTTTTAAATATTCTGATCTAAGTATTCTTTTAATAAGAGAAACCATTTTTAGCAATAGTTTTATGAACTTTTATAGTTTTAGTCGTAAAAAAATATTTATTTAGAATATTTTGGATTCTAGAGTAATATATACCATAGAGGAATTTTAAGCAAGCAATTTTCACTTTGTTTCATCAAAATTGATCAAGTAGTTTCAAAAAAAGTAACGCAGAAGTCCAAAATATTAGATTTTCAAAAATAAACCTTTAAGGAAACATATATCCGATCATATATCCGATTTTTTTCTTGAAATTTACTTTTCTACATTTCAGATCCATTTAACAGTATAAAATTATTAAAATATAAGATGTAGTAACATGTGGTCAATTTACGAAAACAGATATGCAAAATTGTCACAAAACCCACTAAATTTTCATTACATTTTTTATAATTAATTCAAACTTAAACTTAATAAGTTTTGTAATTTTTGTATTACTATCACCAATAATTATATTTGTTCATTTAAGATACATTTACGAAAATGTTTTCGTATCAGTAGTTTATAAAAAAATAGAATGAAAATCAAGTTTTTCGTTAAAAAATAAGATATTACGTCCCTTCAGCTGAATCGTCATATTGTCCCAAACTTTTTTTCACTTTTGATCCAAACTATTTTTTTTTGCTTGAGAAGAACATGTAATTAAAAAAATCAATAAAAAAAATTAAATTTTTGAAAATTTTTAGGTATAGGACCACATTAAACGTCATAATCATGATTGAACAAACCTATGAATTGAGAAAATTCAATAATTTATATATAGCTTTGTATGTAATTTAACTTCTGGTCTTTCTAGAAGCTTCCTGTTAC
This sequence comes from Torymus tubicola, assembly GCA_035583055.1. Taxonomy (NCBI): domain Eukaryota; kingdom Metazoa; phylum Arthropoda; class Insecta; order Hymenoptera; family Torymidae; genus Torymus; species Torymus tubicola. The sequence continues at coordinate 3,733 of JAWWEQ010051427.1, read as the reverse complement.
CTACCATGAACCTTCGATAAATGCTTCCAATAATCATTTTTCGTAATCTATCATGTAAGCTTTTTGGAGCCACTCTCTTAAGTCTCAAGAAGCATTTGACCATAGCACGTTTAAAACTTTTTCGTTAGCCTTCCATAAAACTTACTGGTAGCTTGCATGGAAAATTTCAGCAACACCCTTTCGCAAGCTTCCATTAGATCTTCATGCCAGATTTTTTGTAGATCTTTCTAGAATACTTCTTAGAATCTTTACAGAAGTTCCCTCGAATTTTTACTACAAATTCACAAGAAAGTTTTATGGAATATATTTCAAATGTTTGCACTAAACTTTACGTGGAATTGAACTTTTTGCTTCCTGTTAGCTCCTAGGAACCTTTCATAGATTCTTCCAATAATCATTTTTCGTAATCTTTCATGTAAGTTTTTTGATAGCTTCCTGAAAGCTTCCGTGTAAGATTTCATAGTAAGGTATTCGTAATTTTCTCTGTTTCCTTCCAGGACTCTTCCTGGAAGCTTACTCAGAAAATGTCGAATGTAATCTTTCTGAAAATTTTAGTAAGTTTCCTGGAAGGTTCCGTAGTCTTTTTGTATGTCTTACGCAAACGTCTTCGTCTGTCCACCAATGAAAAGGCGCTTAGTCTCGACTAAGAATAGATTAATCTAATTCATGTTTTTCAAGCCGTAACCAGTAAAAACGTCGTTTTATAACAGTTTTTTGAGATTATCTTCAGAACTCATCAGACAAACCTCATTTTTGATAGAAGATTTCGGATGCGGCGGGTCAAATTACATGGAAATAATGAGTTTTCGATGTAGAAAGAATCATATTCTCTTTTTTTCAAACTTTAATCGCTAAAAATACCTTTTTTAACAGTTTTTTGAGGTTATGTTAAAAATTTGCGATGCAAACTCCTTTTTTATAGCAGATTCAATGGGTCAAAATATATAGAGGTAGGTAGATCTTTCCTCCTGATAAACCCACTTTTTAGCCGGAGGATTTGAGACCCACACATATAAAGGAGTTAGGTAGAGATGCAACACCAAAAAAATGATGAACAAATAATCTTCAAACTCACGTCCGCGTAATTCTCTTACATACCTAGACATCGCATCCATGAGCTACTTGGGTTTAAAAATTATTTAATTAAATATTTTTAGTAGTGTCACATATCTACGTAACCTAATCGCTTTACATGGAATATAACTTATGACTTATTAGAAGCTTTCTGTTAATGTCCAACAAGCTTCTATTTTTCTTAATCTTCCATGCAAGTTTTTCAAAGCTTTCGTAAAGCTTTCGTATAATATTTCATAATAAGAAATTTGGAACTTTCTCTGTTACCTTCCAGAAATCTTCCTGTAAGCTTACTTTGAAAACTTCTAATATAATCTTTCTGAGAGTTTCAGTAGCATTTTGAAAGGTTCATCATCCTTCAGCTGTAAGCTTCCTTGGAATTTTCTTCAGGAGGCTTTCATGCTATGTAGGGTGTAATTTCATGATCACTTGTCTTTCAATTTTGACATGTGCCCGAAGTCGGGCTAAGAAAGAACCTTCCATAAATGCTTCCAATAATCATTTTTCGTAATCATTCATGTAAGCTTTTGGGAAGCTTTCGTAAAGCTTCTGTTAAAGATTTCATAGTAAGGTATTTGGATCTTTCTCTGTTTGCTTCCAGGAATCTTCCTGGAACCTTTTTGCAAGTTTTAGTAAATTGTCTGGAAAGTTCCGTAGTCCTTCGTTGTAAGCTTGCTTGAAATATTCTTCCGGGACCTTGAATTTAAGCCAGTATTTTTTTTACATTATAAAAAGCTTTCTAAAATGCATTTCGGGACTTTGCACGAGAGCTTCCCTCAAACTTTTACTGGAACATGAAAACTTTAATTGGAACTTACAGAAAGTTTCCAAGAAAATTTAGATGGAAGTTACCATTTGGTCTTTCTTGAAGCTTTTTATTAGCTTCCAGGAACCTTCCGTGAACGATTTTTGTAAGATTGCATGGGAATCTTTTGGAACCTCTTCTGTTTCATGTAACAGTTCACTGTCGTACATTTGGAACCTTTCTGTTAGACTTTCGAAACACTTCAAGGAGGTTTCCACAGGAAATTTAAGCATAACCGTTATGAAAATTCCTTCTTATATCTTCAAGCCAGTATTTTTGTTACACTCCAGAGAACTTACTAAAATGCGTTCATGGAATATTCCTCAAAACTTCCAAGAATTTTTACATGGAAGTTAACTTTTGGGCTTCTTGAAGCTTTCTGTAATCTTCCAGGAAGCTTCGCGAATGCTTATTTCAAAAACTTCCAAAGTAACCTTTCTGAAAGTTCCAGTAAGCTTTCTGGAAGCTTCTGTAATCCTTTGGCTGGAACCTTCCATGGAACTCTCTCCCGGAACTTTCTCCCGGATGCTTCCATGAAATTTATGCCTTCTATTCCCTTGTCAATTTTTCACAAGGAAAAATAATGTTTTTAACCAAAATGTATTTTTTTAAAAAGTGTATTTAAGCGTAAAAAATTTAAATAATATGCCACAATGAATTCAACCTAAACAAAACATTTATTTCTAGTTCATTTTACACGATAATAAATTAAATGTTTGAAATGGGTTATTAAAACTTGGGTTTTCAATTATTTTAGTCATCACTTCAACTGGTCGTCCCAAAAAGAACATGATTTTCTTTGTTTCATCTCACGAAACTTTCTGAAATTATCCCCAGAATCTCTTACAGCAGCTTCACTCAAACTACAACTAAGACTTTCGCAGGAAGCTTTATAAAATACCACGGGAAAGCTTTCACAGAGCTTTTGAAAGAATTTAGCTTTGAATTTACCTAGAAGCTTTCTAATAGCTTCCAGGAACCTTCCATAAAAGCTTACACCATAAAAAAAGTTCGTTATATTACATTCGAAGAAGCGCTCGGAAAGCTTTGCGGAATACTTCCTCAAAGTTTCTGGAAAAATCCACCTGTAAGTTCCCATAGCCTTCCTTGAAGCTTTCTGTAAGTTTCGAGAAATTTTAATGAAAGTTTTCAGAGAGTCTTTTACACATGCTTTGGGGAATCTTTCACGGAAGTTTTGTTGAAACTTTTATTGGAACTTCCCAGGGAAGCTCGATGTAATACTTCCTGAAAGTTTCCGGGAAACTTTCTGTAGATGTTAACTTTTTTAGTCTTCCTAGAAGCTTCATGCTAGCTTCCCGGAACCATCCATGAAAGCTCGCAGTAAGTAATTACTGTAATCTGCTATGTGAGAATTTTATAACGTTTTTAAAAGTTTCACGTAGACTTCCACTATTTGACATTCGAAACCTTTCGGTTAGTCTTCCATAAAACTGTCCGAGAGCTTTCATGGAAGGTACCTGTAAAACAATTTTGAAAGCTTTCGTTTTACACTTGGACCAGAATTTTGTTACATTCAAAAAAACTTTCTGTAATGCTTCCCAAAATCAGCCATGGAACCTTCTCTTAAAATTGCACTGAAACTTTTTCGGAAAGCTTTGCGGAGTACTTCCTGAAAGCTTGCAGTAAGTATTTACTGTAGTTTTCTATGTAATTATGTTGGGACATTTTTAAAAGTTTCACGTAGGCTTTCACTGTTTGGCATTTGGAACCTTTGGAAGGTTCTGGTAAAGCAATTTTGAAAGCTTCCGTTTTACACTTCCCACATAGCACGAAATATTGCTGAAATGTTTCTGCAAGGTTTCATGAAAGGTTTGCAACCTTGCAGAAATATTT
>JAWWEQ010051426.1:0-10189 GCA_035583055.1 Torymus tubicola | reverse complement strand
GAACATTAACAGTCCGACGTGCTCTTTCCCTCAAAAACATTTCCTACCTCTATCCGAATCCGGTATTTCCCGCATTTCCCCGTTTACCTGGGGAAGTACTGAGGGCAGCGTCCCGACGTATCGAGCCAAATAAAGGTTTAAATATTTTTTAAATAATGTTTTACTATTTATAGCCCGTCTGCGTACCGCGCATCTTCTACGTGGAACTGGCATCCCCAGGCTATTTGAGATTTACTAATTGTTTTATTAGCAATTTGCTTCATTTTGCGTGACTGTGTGCCTCGCATTTTATTGGTTCCCGTAGTCCGTTATATTTAAACGTGATTTTGTGTAATCTTATAAACCACTTTTCGTTTGCTTTTAAGATTTTGTAATTTAATATTTTACAGTTACCTAATTTCCAGTTATTAAAAGAATTGAAATATACTGTATTTTAATAAAAATCACACGACCATCAGAAATGTGCTAGAATTACCGAGATAAGCATGTTTGAATGTTTTGAATTGGTGTCGTACTGTCAATGTGTTGGCTTTTATATAACGATGCTAAAATTGTACTTGTTGATAACCTTTTTTATTATCAAAAATACATATATTGAAGATAATCATTTCTAATTTGTTTATTGTTTAAACTTTTAACGAAAAAATAATAAGCATTAATCGGTTGGTGCGGCAGACAACTCGATCGAGAGTCTTCTGTATCAGTACTCTCGTTGCACGCGCCATCTCGCGGCGGCGCAACTTACTTTGGTAACGCGCTACCATGGTAAAATCGGCGATCTACATACCGACAGTGCGCGTTATTCCAACTATGCAAGAAATAATTTTTCTAAATAAACTACTGTTGTTTTTACAATAAAATTAGTAGCAGTATTACGTACATAATTACCATTAGTGCATAAATATCGTTATTTGCCATATGTTTCATACTTTTATGAATGTTCTTGTGAATTACAATCATTCAATGTTGAAAATTAATTATAAATAAATAAATAAAAATATTTGTTGTAAAAATCTTTTTGATTCGTTTATATTTCAGTATTTTAGAATTTTCTGATACCAAAATAAATTTTTTCCAGCCAAAATGCATATTTTTTAAACATACTACATTCGGCATCGCTGACCGTGTGAGACTTGTACATGCATGTCGAAGTTATCATGTGTTTAGCGAGTATATAGCGTCACATGTCCCATGTCTTTTGCCTCGTGCCTTAAGCGGAAAAAATTGGTTGTTCGACATCTAATGCTTTCTTGAACTGTGGTAGAAATTAAACAGGCCTGCTGTTACCGCATTTCTACCGCATTTCTACCGCAGTTTATGAATGCACTATAGATGTCAGACAAAAATTTTTTTCCTGCTTGAGACATGTGACAAGAGACATGGAACATGAGACGCTATGTAGACACTCGCTTACGCACGCAGAATCTGCGTCGCAGATCAGTCATGTACGGCCATCAACGAAACTTGCTTGTTGGTAATGCTGAAATGATTATGGAGGAAAGTTCAAATACGAACTTCACTGACGACGACCCTGGAACAGACAATGAGGGCCGAAGCAGTCCCCCAGTCGTGGACCAGGTCATCAAGGGGGAAGCTAGGGTCCCCTTTAAGGCGAAACAAGAGAGAGATATCCCGCAGAGCCAGAAGATGAACTCCAGCGTGTCGATAGGGTCATGAGGGGGAGAAATAAAGACGAATGGAAAGAAAAAAATTTTAAATTGAGACAATGCGAGAATCTGTACGTAAAGGTTACAGTCGCAGAGAAAACTAATGAATATGCTAGTGTAGCTACGAGTAGGAGAATGTAAGAAAGATGAGATGGTAAAGGGGGGATAGAGTTTGAGATCTACGAGGTCTTTTAGGAGAGTGAAACGCTGTTTATCGTATTTAGGACAGGACCAAAAGATGTGATTGAGATCTTCGTCGATAAGATAAGTGAAGCATTGGAAAGTGTCGAGGAGATTTTTGCGATGAAGGCTGAAAGCGAGGCTATAATGGTTGCTCCTCATACGAAAGAAGGTGGTAATTTCTCGTCGCTGGAGGCCGGAGGAGTGAAACCAGGGTTTGCAGGAGGGAGAATAGAACTGGGAAAAATAAAGGGTGCCAGTATTTGAGCTTTCTGGATGGCGCGACCTTTATCGAGAATGATCTTAGGGGAGAGTTCTTGGAATTCGAGGGAATAGGTATAGCATTGGAGAACAGGAGAGGAGATAAGAATGTTAGCATAGCGCTTGAAGTGAGCAAAGGCTCTAAGAATAGAGAGATTAAAGAGATTAAGCTTGTTGTTACCGTTGAGAAGGTCAAACAAGGCTTTACGAGCGGAGAGAGTAGGATTGTCGGAAATGGCGAAGGCGTTAAGAATGAATTTAGAAGCGAGCTTTTTGCCTAATAGAGAGAGGAAATTCGCATGATTCGGCATAAGCTATTCTATTTGGGGTAGAATTGCGGAGACTGAGGGCAGCCCTTAGGGCTCGTCGTTGGAGAACTTCAAGGCGGAGAAAGTGAGAGCGGTCCTTGGGAAGAAGACAGACGGAGCCGTAATCAAAGGTGCCAAGGACGAACGCTATAGATTTGCAGTAAGGATTGAGGATGGCCTCCTCACCAGGAGCCAGAAAGGGAGCGGATAATGTTGACATGTGGGGTAACCTTTGGAATAAGGGAGCGAAGGTGAGGGGTCCAAGGCAGTTTGGAATCGAAGGTGACATCGAGAAAAGTGGTGGAGGGTGACACAGGATTAGTAGTACCGTTGATAGAAACGGAAATATTTGAGAGATCTGTGTTTTTTCTGGTAAAAACACCTAGTTTTGTTTTCTCTGGAGCCACAGACAGACCCAAGGAGAGGAGATAGGCAGAAAGTGTGCGTGCACTAGATTTAATGGTGGAAAGACATTCTTGTTAGTTAGAAGAAGAGGTATGCAGGGCAATGTCGTCGACAAAAGAGAGATAGTTACAGTTCGGGAGTAGGTGTTTACGTATTGCAAGAGTGAAGATAATATAGAGGAGGGGGCTGAGTATGCAGCCTTGTGGAAGGCCTAAAAAAGAGCTGTAGGGATCGTAAGTTTCCCCGAAAATTTTAAAAAAGACTGACCTATTGGAAGTGAGATTTTAGAGGAATTTATAACATTCCAAGGAAAGCCGAGATCACATAGGATGCCGAAAACGATGCCTCGATCGACACTGTCGGAGGCGCCTTTGATGTCGAGGAGAAGGGCGACAGTGAAACCGTTATTTACGAAACTAGAGTAGATAGTAGAAGTGAGAATGGAGAGATTGTCTAGGCAGGATTTGCTTTAACGAAAACCAAATTAAAAGGACGGAAGGATTTGAAAACGTTCAATCCACCATGTAAGACGGTGATGGATCATTCTTTCAAAGAGTTTAAGAGATTGCACTAGAGAGATAGGGCGAAATTTGCCGGAATTGCCTTTGGGAATAAAGAAACCGAGAAAATTTCTCCAAGAATCAGGAAAAACGACGACAAAAAAAAATTGATTAAAGATCGAAAGTAAAGCTTTAAGAATAGCATCAGGTAAATGAGAAATTAAAATATTATCAATTTTGTCTAAATCCGGAGCTGAATTAAGCTTGGAGCAATTTTTTGAGAGAGAGATTTGGAGTTCAGAGAAGGAAAAGGGTTTGAAAAAGAGATTATGAGCAAGGGGATCGGACCGGAAAGTTGAAGGGAAGTTTGGAAAAAAGCAGGAGAGGGGGCATATTCCTTTCCGCCTTCCTTTTGGCTTCAGCCTCCTTGCACTCACCATTCCTTCAGGAAGGTTCTGAAGATTTTGGCCTACGAGAATTCCCGAAGGGAGAAAGAGGGTAAAGTTTACTGATAGTGGAAGTAAGGTGGGTGTACTTTGGAACGGCCGAAGAGGAAGAATAAGAGTCAGCGGGTGTGTCGCAGAAGGTCAAATCTTTGAATGAAGAGGTGAAGGTCACCCACTTCTCGTCAGAGATTTTGTTATAGCTAGGGCGATGAGAGGAGACAGAGCAAGATTTAATAGGGATGCCAAGTTCGAGAGTGATGGGGAAGTGGTCGGAGAGGAAGTTGTCATTGGCTAGTGACCATGAGTATAGAGGGTAAAGTTGAGGAGAAACAAAGGCGAAATCGATGCAGGAGGAGTTAGCGGGGTTGGAAGAGTTAAAGCGGGGGGAGCCGGTATTGATAGCAAGGAGGTCGTTATCAGTGAAGGAATCGAAGAGGGAGTCGATGGGGTGAATTTGGTTTTAGCGGTATGAGCATATGAAAGAGAGAGAGATGGAGTTGGGGGAAGGAAGTAGAGATCAAATGGGGCGGAGGAGAGGCCAAGTGAGTAGGGGACAGGGGGACGATAGAAGAGGAGGATTGGCGCTTTTTGTAGTTACCATAAGACCTGGAGGCGAAAAGCGGCGGATCGGTGCTGACAACAGAAGCATAAGTCTCATCGATGGAGAGAATGTTGGTAGCAGCGACTGTGTGAACTTTTTTTTGAAGAGACCACTCAGGACAGGATCTGACGAAGGGCAGATGATGATTCTTACAATTGACGCAGATGGGCTGTTGGTCCTTGTTGGGGCAGATATCTTTATCAGCATGGACGAAGTTACCGCAACTCTGGCAAAGAAGTTTTTCTTTTGCAATGGTCCTTTTAGGTGTCCAAATCTAAAGTAGTTGAAACACATTTTAGTTTGTGGAATAAAGGGAGAAACTTCATATCTTACAAAAAAGAGGGAAACATATGATGGATAGGATTGGCCGTCGAAAGTAAGGAGCACTGTTTTGGAGGGCTCAAGGGAGGATGAATTGTCATCCCTTTTTTCTCTGTGATTGAGCCTTTCGGTTCTCAGGAGGCTGATTGGAGAGGAGGTTGCAGCTGCAATTTCATCACAGGAGAGGTCGATAGAGACATTCTTGATGATAGCCTGCTTTTTTAATCTGTGAGAAGGGATTGAAGCCCTCAGATTGTTCTGTGCAAGGACAGGACTGCACAAGATATTGTTTGCAGTAACTCTGTCGCTAACGACTACAGTAACTTTCTGAGAGCTGGAGGAGGAAATTGGACCAAAGTTACCTTTGTTCATGGAGGCGATGACTCTGCCAACAGAGGTAGGGTGAAGTTTCCTCCTGTTGTCTTTGATGCTTAGAGACTTGATGAAAATAACAAAGAAGCCTTTATTGTTCTCAGAATAGGTAGACGGCTGCTATGCAGAAGAGAGTTTTAAATTCTGAGAATGTTCTTTGGTGGAAATAGTAGATGAGGAGGCGTGCGAAGCATCAGAAGATTTGTTGTCGATGAGAGATTTCCTCAGCTTTGGCTTGGATTTAGAAGGAGAGTTCTCTTGAATGTCTTCTGTAGTATTGGCACGGGTCCTTTTGGTAGATTCCTGGGTGCAGATCATGGGTTCTAAAAGGTCCAAATTAGATTTAGAGGTATTCATACTAGGAGAGATTTGAAGGTTAGAAGAGGGTTTAAGATTAAGAGGAGCACCCAAGGGGTGGATATCTGAGGTATGCATCATGCTATTGCGATGAAGAATTGCATGCTGGTTATTAGAGAGAGAGAGCCGGAGAGAGGTTACGGTTGAGAGGCAATTTGAAAGGCTAGACGGAAGTAAGAAATAAATAGAGAGATGAGATGGTAGAAATAGTAGAATATATTTTAAGAAGAAAAACGAGTAAAATATTAATAAAAAACACTGTTAGCATTGCGATAAACACGAATTTGAAAAGCACACGAAACACATGAGCTGCACGCAACGGCGCTTCCCGCGCCAACTCGCGCGAGAGTTCTTCTTCTTCTTTTTTTGGTTAGGTTGGGACCGTTAGAACGTACGGCCATCAACAATAATCGCTTGAGTTGCAATGTTGGCGGGAGAATTTGAAATGTATAAATCGTTGCTCCAACCACGAGGATCTGGAACAGAGAGGGAGGGGCCTTGAAGTCCCCGACGGACAGAGAAGTCGCGTCAAGGGGGAGACACAGGTCCATCAAAAAATAGTAAGGCGCGTATCACTTGGTTGGTTGGCCCGATGGTGGACTCCGGGGATGAGTCCAGGAGAAGCAGGAGTGGCATAAAAATGAAAAATACGGAGAGTAAGCAAGAACCGGGAATAAAAGTTATAAATTGAGGTTGCAGCTGGAAAGAAAACGAAGGAGGCGCTCTAAGTGGGAGGAGTGGAACCAGGGCTTGCAAGAGGGGGGTAGCAATTTGAGAAGTAAAAAATACCTGTGAACAGGCGGTGATTCTGGAGAAAGAGTTTAAGGAAGGCGAATTTGGGGTTGCGAGATTTTTGGATCTGGCGGGGTGATCTCAGGTGATCGAGATGGAGCGGAGCATGTTGACATGAGGGGTGATTTTTTGGAGGGGGGAACGGATGTGGGGGGACCAGGTAAGTTTGTGATCGAGGATGACGTCGAGGAATTTCGCGGAAGGGGAGGCTGTAATTGTGGTGTTGTTGAGAGAGATAGAGATATCGGAGGAGATGAAGTTTCTTTTAGAAAAAACTACAGCTTTAGTTTTTTCTGGGGCAACTGAAAGACCAGAGAGAGAGAGCAAATAAGCCGAGAGGTTGTGAACGCTGGATTCTATTATCTCGAGGCATTCTTGAAGGCTGGAAGAGGTAACATGAAGGGCAATATCGTCAGCAAAGCAGAGATATTGGCACTTGTCGCGAAGGTGTTTGCGGATGTAAAGGATAAATATTGTATAGAGAATGGGGCTTAGGATGCAGCCTTGTGGGAGACCTAGGAAGAAGGGGAAAGGTCCGAGAATTGAGCCAAAAATTTTGAAAAAAACAGATTTGTTGAAAGTTAGGTTGTAGATGAATTTGTAGACGTTCTAGGGAAGGCCCAGGTCGCGAAGGATAGAGCAGAGGATTCCGAGGTTGACATTGTCGAAGGCACCCTTAATATCTAGAAAGATAACGACGGTGAAGGAATTAGAGAGAAAACAGGAGTAGATAGAAGAAACGAGTATACTGAGATTGTTGAGACATGATTTGCGTTTTCTGAAGCCGAATTGAAAGCGCGAGAGGAGTTGATAGCGCTCAATGCACCACGTGAGACGGCGGTGAGACGGCGTGGAGAGATGGGGTGGAATTTACCGGTGTTGTCCTTAGGGATAAAGAAAACGAGGAAATCTCTCCAACGGTCGGGAAATTCGCCACTGAAAAAAATTTCTTAAAAACTAAGAGGAGATCATTAAGGATGTTATCTAGAAGATTATAGAAATTCGAGATTGTAGGGAGAGGAGTATATGTCAACTAGTGAGAAGGGAATGGGGTTACGAGGATAGATGGCAACTCCCCCGCCCCTTGCGCCGTCTGCTCTGTCCTGGCGGATGATGGTGAAACCGCTCAGAGCTGCGTAGTTGCTGGGGAGAAGCCACGTTTCGCATAGAAGAAGAACATCGTAGTTGTGGGAAAGGAGTTGAAGATAGCCTTTGTGTTGGAAGAAGGAGCGACAATTCCATTAGAGAATGCGGAGGTTGTTAGACATGAAGGGAGCTTGGGCCATGATTAGGGATGACGGAAGGGAGGATGCTAAGTGCGGAGATAATGTGAGAGGCGTCGCATAGTGTAGCATTTCGACTTTATTTGTGTCAAAATCATATAACTTTTTATGAAAAATAGATAAAAATATGAGGCAAACGGAATTCGATAGGTAATGTAATACTTAACACGGGAAAAATACTATGGCCCATAAAAGAAAGTTTTTAATTGACCTTGATAATGTAGAAAAATTTGCTTATTTCAGTCTACAGCTTGATTAACATTTATTTTTCAAATTCTCTACATGTATTTTTATAGTTTTTATCACAAACCACTCAAATATCGCTCAAATTTTTTTAAAGATAAAGTGCACGGGAAATGTATACTCAAATTTGGTAAAGTCCTATTTTGCGAATTTCAATTAAATATATCCTTGAGAAAAGTATTCTTCGGCAAAATATTGAGGTAAACGTATCATACTTCGAAAAGAGGAGTTGACGGTGATCTTGCTTTGACCTTGATAGCAATTTCAGTAATTTTAGGGCCAGTTTTATTTTATTGAATATTCTAATTTTTACTACCGAAACATACAAAATAAAGAATTTCAATTTTGTATATATGAGGAACTTTGCTAAAACCATTTAATAAGCAGATCTCAAAATCGTGAAAAATAAATTCAAAAAATGTTTGTGAGACATATTTGAGTAGCTTGTGATAAAAACTATATGAATACACGTAGAGTATTAAAAAAATTAATGTTAATCAATCGAATTTTTTTCGTAAAATCGGAAATTTGGCCTACATTTTCAAATCCAAAAACTTTTTTTTACGGACCAAAGTATTTTTCCTGTATTAAGTATTACATTACCTGTCAAATCCCGAATGCTTCATATTTTGATCTATTTTTTATAAAAAATTAGATGATTTTGACACAAATAAAGTCGAAATGCCACACTGTGCGTTGTTGAAAAGGCCATTCGATATGAGAAGAGGAACGATGGATTTAACTATGAGGTCGATGAGGAGGTTGATAATTGAGAAATGCGAGGAATTCTGGGTATGAGGGTGTTGGGTTGGTGGGTATGTGAAGAAGGAGAGGAAGTATCTCCGGGAGGGAGGGGTGGGGGAGAAGGGAAGGGGAGAGTATTGGGGTCAGGGGTGGACGGCAAGTCGGAGGAGACATGTTAAGGCGTGCGTTGATATCAGGTGTCTGGGAGGAAGACGAAGGGAAAGAGTGATGCTCAGTATTAGAGGTATTGGAGGTGGGGTGATTAAAAGAGGGTTGAGAAGCGTTAAGGAGCAAGCGAGGATTAGTAGGAGTGCTGGCAGTGCGGGTATTGAGCTGCGAGAGAGGGAGAGAGTTGCGAGTGAGAGCAGGAGTCGTGGGATGCGGTGCTGAGGAGCGTGGAATTTAAGTCTTGGCAATATGGGAATGGGAGAGCTGGGAAAAGTTAGTTGACGGTGGAGGAGAGGTAGGCAGTAGGGTGGGGGTGAGAAAGCAGCAGCAGAAGTGAGGGTAAGGATCGATGCAAGAGAAGGCGAGGGACGTTTCTTGAAATTAGAATACGACCTTGAAAAGTGGAGAGGTGGCTCTGAGGTAACCACTTGCGTGTAAGCTTCGTTGAAGGAGAGGTTGCAGGTGGCTGCACGGGAGCGTACCTTCTTCTGGAGTAGTCATTCGGGGCAGGAACGGTCCCTGGGTAGATGATTTAGTCTACAATTCACACAGATGGGCAGTGAGTCCTTATTGGGGCAGGTTTCTGACCCTGAGTGTGCTAGATTGCCACACTGCGGGCAAAGCTCCTTGCTTTTGCACTTTAGATGACCAAACCTAAAGCATTGGAAGCACATTTTAGTTTAGGGAACGTAAACACACACTTCATAACTAACATAATAGAGATAAACATGCAGAGGGAGGTTTTGACCATCAAAAGTGAGAAGAACAGAGCTGGAGGGGATTAACTTGGAAGTTTTGTCTTCGTTGAGGATCTTGCGGTTTAGGCGTTCCACCTTGAGGAGTTTGTGTGAGGGAGAGCAGAGGTTGGAGAGAGTTTCATCTGTCGATAAGTGGGTGGGGACGTCTCTGATGATGGGCTGTCTGTTGAGCTTGTGGGAAGGGATTGAGATTCTCAAATTATGTTGAGCCAGCACAGGACTGAGCACGATGTTGTTTGTAGTTAGTCCATCACTGACCACAACAGAGATCTTGCGAGAGCCAGGAGAGATTGAAATAATTTTACCTTCATGACTAGAGGCGATGATTCTCCCTACTGTGGTAGGGTGGAGTTTGCCAGAGAAAGAGTTCGAATTTAGAGGTTCGATAAAGACAATATATGTGCCCTCGTTGCTGCTCGAGTAGAAATTAGGAGCTTTAGCTGCATTGGTTGTCAAGTTAGTTTGCGAGTCCTTGGAAGACTGTTGCGAAGAGTCACTAGTAGAGTTTGGAGACTGTTGATGAGTTAAGAGGGCCTTTATGGAATTTAGTAAGTCGTCCTTAGACAAGTTGGTGTTGACAGAAGTGGTAGATTCTTGGGTAAAATCCATATGAATCCATATTTACTCTTTTATTGAATTTATTTTCGACTAAATTTACTTTTAATGAAAAAAATTGATACCAGTGATATTGTGCACATATAAGGTATACACATAGCCTCTACACAAGATAATTTAAACACTGATATATTGTACACATCGATAATAATGATAACTTGTACACTG
>JAWWEQ010051425.1:0-10190 GCA_035583055.1 Torymus tubicola | reverse complement strand
TACGTCGAGACAGGTATGGACTGTTAAAACATCCAATCAGCTTGAAAAACCACGTTTTGTCATCTTAGGTTTTCAAATTAATAGAAAAGATCGACGGAATGCGAACGCTAGCCAATTTGATCACTGTAATCTTACAAACGTTAAACTCTTTTTTAGCTCTCAGTACTATCCGTATAGCAATCTTAACCTCGACGTAAACCGTAATCAATATGTCATACTTTATGATATATATGCTAGTTACCAAAATTCTTACTATGGTAAAGATTCCGAATCTATGTTAAAAAAGCCGCAGTATCTCACTTACATGCCCTTGACAGTGATAGATTGCTCGAAACAAAACGAATCTTTAAAAACGCCCCCGTGGACGTTCGTTTAGAATTCGAAGCAAAAGAAAATTTTCCTGCGGGAACTTCTGCCTACTGCTTGATCTTGCACGACCGTATAGTTCAATATAGTCCCGTCAGCGGCGACGTGAAAAAGTGTAAGAAGCGCATATAAAACAAGCGACGCTGCGTTGCAGTGTCATTTGTAGTATCGGCAGCGTTAAGAGCACTCATGGACTACACAGTAGATATGCAAGGCTTTAAAAAGCCTTGCAACGATTTCGTTCTGAAAGAATTGGCTTTCGCATCGCTCAACGATGATGATGTGCCGATAATGCTCCTCTTCAAATCTCCCTTTGCTTGGCGAAGACTAATAGACAAATATAAACGTGAAAATTTATGGCTGGAACTTTGCTATCATGGACTGATGATGAATGATTATGATGAAATCGGAAAAATTCTTCGAAATGCATTCAAAGACGCTGAAAACATTTTCGTGATTGGTGAAATGAAAAAATCGTGGTTAGAACGTTTCAAATTTATATTACTGATATTACTGAAAAGGGATATGAATTTTTCGAATATTCAAGATCCGTAACTATATGTACTAATCATAACGGAGCGCGTAAAACTATGTGCGCCATGTATAATGTAAAACGCATGAAACAGTTTTACCGCAACGATTCCAACATGGAGTGGGAAGACATCACAGAATGGGAAGACGAAGAGGAGTAATTTGAAGAATAATGGATGGGTTAATAGAATAGGGTTAAGAATAATAGAAAGGTTGAACCTCACAGGATAAGAGCGGGGTGGGGCTCTTATTCTCTTTCAAATTTTTTTTCTTTATTTAGCTTGAATATATATATATATATATATTTTAAATAAAATTTCGAAAATAGATACCGAAGTTTGCTGGTCACTCTTTGGGGTCCGCGGTAAGAGAAAAAATTTAAAAAAATGCTTGACCAAAATACCGAACTGTGCGGCCGCTTAAATGCATTATTTGCGCATGGGCTACCAGATGCTGCAGTGGCAGACCGGTAAGGCTACTGATCGGTAACCCAAGGGGCGCAGGTTCGCGCCCGACCTCCGGCAAATTTTTTTTTCTATTAAACATTTTTAAAATAATTTGAATAAGCAACTATTTATTAAAATACTAAAATAATTTAATTTTAAAATTTTTTGTAAAATGCAAACTGCACAGCAGTTTAAATGCATCATTATAGCATATACTGCCAGATGTCACGGTGGCATATCGGTAAGGCTGCTGCTTGGTAATCTAAGGGTCGCGGGTTCGCGCCCAACCTCCGGCAAAAATTTTTTTTCTCTTAAATATTTTTAAGATAATTTCAAAAGGCTAATTTTCGATTAATATTCGCTCTAAAAGTGAATTTAAAATGTTTGAAAAAAAAAATTCACGTGGGGGTATATATTAAGCCGTAACTGCCGCGGTATCTGCTCCGCGCCAATCAGTAGCCGCGACTGCTTTGCGCAAGAAGCTGTGACTGCTCCGCATCAGTCGCAATTAATATTCATTCTAAAAGTGAATTTAGAATCTTTAAAAAAAAATTCACATGGAATGTATATAAATAAACCGCAGTTGCACGAGCTCAAGGGGGGAGGGGGGTGAGCCAGAACCGTACAGGGGCACGCGCTCAAGTGAGCCTGTGCTCCTGTTGTTTACCTACGTGAGTATTATTTATTACTCTTATTTTGTTTATTGACATGAAAAGAGGAAAATGAGGAGTTAGTGGTATGCACTATGAAAAGCTTTGTAATCTATTTTGTCCAGTTTAATAAAAATATTGTCTGTACAAGTTCCTGAATTATATGTTTGATCAGATGGTCTGGTAATATTACGGAAGCCAGGGCGATAACCGTGCTCTAAAAGAATGTGTAGAAATTCTTGATTCCAAGTATCTTGTCTAGAGATGTCGAAATTAAAATCTCCCATTATAAGATTATTTCTATAATTACTGTTATGCAGTATTAATTTTTTGAGATGTAAAAGAAAGTCAGTTTTTTTTATCATGTGACCTGTATATGGCAGATATTGCCAATTCTTTATTATTTTCAATTACAATTTTGGAATTAATTATTTTGAGGTTATTGATATCAATAATTTCTGTCCTTTCAGTAATATAGTTGCTTATGTAAATTACCACATCATTTTGATTTATATTATTATTATTATTATTATATATTTTATAGCCTGTTATATTGAAAGACTCGGGGTGAACTAATTTTCGTGTTTCACTACAAACAATTATGTATGGCTTTATTTCAAGGTTATTTAGAAAAACTATTAAATTATTATAATTCGCATTTAAGCCTCTTATATTTATATTTAAAATTATTTCCTTTTCAAAGGCCATACATCTGTTAAGTTCATGTACGTTTTTAAAGTTGAGTAGGTGGGCGTCGGCACAACTATAACATGTGACTGCGTTTATACATCTTTTTCTGGTGTCCGATTCTTCCACACTTAAAGCACGGTGAAGTGTTTATTATGTCAAAAACTTTGCGGTCTATGTACATTTATCTTCTTGAGCTTAGTACATGTTGGTAGCTCTCCTTAACTATTGTAGCCCGTAGAGTTGAAATAGGAGAACTACGTTTTATGTTTAATTTGTAAATGGCTTCTTCAACAATACTGTGTGGTACTGGCGGAACTAGATTTGACAATAGTACTCTTTGCTGTTTTAGAATTAACGGTCGTATGGTCACTTTTTCACTGCCGATTTCGATAAACTTGTGTTTTTCTGTTAGGTTATCTACCAATTCTTTTTTTTTATAAGTATAGGCACACACGATTATTCAA
The DNA here is from genome assembly GCA_035583055.1 of Torymus tubicola. Taxonomy (NCBI): domain Eukaryota; kingdom Metazoa; phylum Arthropoda; class Insecta; order Hymenoptera; family Torymidae; genus Torymus; species Torymus tubicola. The sequence goes on along the minus strand of JAWWEQ010051425.1, from coordinate 7,043 downwards.
AATTTTCGATGCATACAGAATATTTTTAGGTTGAATAATTTCTCCTATAGCCACTGTATAAATCAGTTAAGTAGTAGTTCATTTTCTTTGAGTTTAGGGTTTCTGTATTTTCACTGGTACATGTGTTATTGATCTTAGATGCTGATTCCATATTGAAATCAGTTGAATTTTATATTTCACTCGAGATGAAATAACATTTCAAGTCAATAGTCCTACTCACTCGTAATCATTTATACTATAGCCAAACGTTTACCGTAAGAGCGTTTGTAAACACGAGTTGCCTGTATGACTGATGGCACGAGACTCCATAGACACTGCATAGTTTCCAAATTACTCTTTAGGGATAAACAGAACCAACTCGAGTTGGTTTGCCGGCCTCAGGCTTCTACAAAAGACTTATTTGGCGGTGTAAAATGGAAGGGAGATATAGTCCTCTCCTACGTCCGTGAAGAATCGCCTATTCTCAGATTGAACCGTAGATTACCGCCGCAGATGTTAACGCAGACGCACGAGGATCAGCGCGGATTTTGTTGATAATAACATCGCAGATATGCTTGTACGGTTTTATTCCCATTAAATTCTTGATTGAATATCTCATTTCATCTTATTACGTATTATTATTTTGTATATGTTTTTTTATGTAATTGCTTATGGGAGGGTGAACTGCCGAGAATGTTGCTACTTGGGCGAGTAGATAAAGAAAAAGTCATACCAAAAATTCAGATCTCTCTCCCCTCCACACGCGTTCTTCTACTCTCACGCTATTCCTCTCTTTCTCTCGCGCTCTCTTACAAGTTCGTACGCGTAAGCTGATGCGACAGCTAAGCGCGCTCATATGTACGTGCGTGCGTGCATGTGTGTGCGTGCGTGTCGCTAATTCGTCTCTAAACTAATCAAATTTTCAATCGAAAAATTCAGTTAATCTATCCGTTCTCCGACGCCTCGTCAGTAGCGTAGTGGTGGGGCTGATCAAAATTTGACGTGAGCAAAGAGCAGGTGATTTAAAAAAAATTGTCTATACATTTTTTGTGTGGTTGCCATTGCTGTTGTTGTTGTTGTTGACGTTGCCGTCATTGTTGTCGTCTTCTTTGTTGTTGTTGTCGTCGTTATGGTTGTTGTGATTGTTGTTGATGTTGCCGTCATTTTTATTGTTTATTTATTTATTATAGTACATTATACATGTAGGTTATATAATATTTTGTAAGATAAATCAACATATATAGTCAAGTTAGAGGGAGACGATGATCTCCCACTGGACCCTAGCGAAGTAAAGTACATTGCCGGTCATACCGGTCATGAGTACCGAAAAGCCGATTCCACTACGGGTTTCACTCGAGAGATTCGCCCAACCTATAAGGTAGAAGTCTGATGCGATAGTTCGATCGGTAAGACTGGGATTAATTACTCATCAAGCCGAGTTTGAGTTCCAGATCTTCACCGATTGATACAAGCACCACTGATTCACACGAGTGCTTTGTTTACCATGACACCACAGATCTCCGTAGTCGATTAGCACCGTAAGAGAGCAGAAATAGGGCGACGTTAAATAATATAAGAAAAAAAAATCTGCTGATGATACAGTAATGATAACCACGGGGAGTCTGTGGAATGAAACACAGTATACAATGAATAATCTACTAACAAGAACAGTTTCTTAAGGTGGTTCTTTCACGACTTCCCTAGTCAAAACAGTGCTAAATAAAGAAGTTACCTAAACTTAAAAACCGTATTTGAAATGTGATTTATTCATTTAAAATGATAGAAATAGTCAATATAGTATAATGAAAGTGTATTTAACACGATTAAAATAACTTTTTTTAACAAAATATCAATATTTTAGAAACAGCACAAGCCATTATTGATAACTAATCTTAATCGTTTCTGTTTCTTAACTGATTTTAATTTTCGAGGTCTCATTTTGTTCTTTAAGTAATTTCATGGGAACTTACGCATGAAAAATTTAAAAGTATTGAAAACCCAGAAAGTTATAACCAATTGTTTATAAATCATGAACGAGGTTATCAAAATAATTTTTTTTAATTGGCTATAACTTTCTGGGTTTTGAATACTTTTAAATTTTTCCATGATTAAGTCCCCATGAAATTACTTAAAGAACAAAATGAGACCTCGAAAATTAAAGTCGGTTAAGAAAAATAAAATAAAGATTAGTTAATTAAGATTAGTTATCAATAGTGGTTTGTGCTGTTTCTAAAATATCGACATTTTGTTAAAAAAAGTTATTTTAATCATATTAAATACACTTTCATTATAATATACTGCCTATCTCTATCATTGTAAATGAATAATTCTCATTTCAATTTTTTTTTTTTAAATTTAGGTAACTTTTTTATTTAGCACTATTTTGACTAGGGAAGTCGTGAAGGAGCAACCTTAAATCCGGATCATGGATTTTTTTAAACTTTGAGACATAATTTTCGATACCGACGTATGAAGAAAGCCACAATATTAGATCCTAACGCTTTAATAAACTGAAATTATCTGCACTTTTAGTTGTATTTAAAAAAAAATACAGAAAAAAGTGCTATGTCTTTTACGTTAACTAAGTTAGTCTAGATAAGCCTCACATACAATTATTAACAAGTATGTTAAAACTATAGAAAGCGAGCTTTTCATTATTTTTTTAGAATTAAAAAATATCAACTCCTTCTAAAGTTACGATAATTCAATTTATAAGAATAGTATGCCATGGTATTAAAAATTTATATTGAAAGTAAGGAAATTATGAGAGCATATAATACCAGTTATCTCGGTATAATAATAGATAACTAAATGAAGTAGGAAAAACATATAGTACATATTACTAAAAATACAAGATACCGACTTTTTGTTTTAACAAATAAAAAATTATCGTAGAACCAAAACATTTAATTACTTTATTCTTAAGCTTATTTTTATAATATGCTTCACTATGGTGTTATTGAATAACTGGAAATATTACAAAAATGAATCGTTAAAGTAATCAATAAAAAAATAACTGTATTTTTAACTCCTTAAAAATTAAAGACAACCTTAAAAATCAAGTTCTCAATATTTTACTACAGTGGTGTAAAAAACAATTTCTTAGAATCAAAAAGTATTACATTTGTGCCAGAAATACCTGTTTCGTGCCTTTGGTGCATGATCTACTATTGTATATCTTGTTTAACCAAAATATGTAGTAAATATCCTGGTAAATAAATAGAATAAAAATAAAAAAAACATTCGCTTTTTGCTAGCACGGTATGCTTAAAAAAACTTTGAAATGCATACTAGATATTCTCCCATAAACAATGTAGAAGCTTCCACGGGTGGAAAACAGTTCCAGTAACTGGCCAGGAGGGATCATTGTCTTTGCAAGCCTTTACTGCATACCGCTCGTAGCAGCCACCAATCGTCCATTCAATCTAGCGTATCTAAAAAAAATTTAATGAGAAGCCTATCCAACATATTTTTTCCTCAGCTTTTCAATGGTGTATACAGTTTTCCCGAAATTTTCAATTTTCCTCTTCAAAAAGTACAAAACGTCTTATATCTCGAAAATATATTTTTAATATTTTTTTTAACCTCTAGATCGAAAGCTGAGCAGTTTTTACGTAGGAATAAATATTTACGTAGGGATATTTTTCCAAGAGTGCCCGAGATGTTTTTCATAAGAACTAGAATGCGAAAGAGTATATGCAGCACAGTATTTCTGTGCGAACTACGGCGCGCTGACTCTCTCCGCATTAGCGCCTGACTTGCGTGCCGTCCGTCGCGCTAGAATCGTGTTGAGCCTACTCTTTCGCCTTCTATTTCTCAGGAAAAACATCTCGGGTACCCTTTGGAAAATATCTATTCCTACGTAAAAAATTGTCAGCTTTCGATCTAAAGGGTCAACAAAAATATTAAAAATATACTTATCGAGATATAAGACGTTTTGTACTTTTTGAAGGTGAAAGTGGAAAATTTCGGGAAAACTGCCTAAAGCATTGGAAAGCTGAGGAAAAAATACGTTGGATAGACTTATCATTAAATTTTTTTAAGTTACTTTTAGTATCGTAAACACGAGTTAGAAATAGTATGATTTGACGCTCGCGCGCCGCGCTGGGGCATTTGACATGACACGCTGCATACGAATTCTACATTGTAAGAAAACTTCCATTCCACATATACAGATATACTATATATCCATATTGCGTTTCAAAATATATACAATGTATATCTATATACATGGAAGTTTTCTAACAGTGTAGTATCTTTAAAAATGTAAAAAGCTCATGTTCGAGTTTTATTCACAATGACAATTTTTATCTGTAATACTCGAATTACGAGTATTGCTTCAGTTTTCAGTATATTTATCATTATCTGTGCAATAAGATTGTCTTACCGTTGTGAAAAGTACAATTTATTACAATGATACTAAACGTATAATAAGTGTATTTAATAAATATCATTATACAATTAAATTACCCCGAATAATATATTCTCTTTTTGTTTCAGAATTAATGGCCAGGCGTTCTAAACCACTTTACACTTAGAGAAGAAAAAATTTATATCATCTTTCTGAATGAATGATTAGCACTTATTTTATTGAATTGAATTTTCGTCAATTGCGTGTGAATAATAAAATTGTATGTTTTCATATCGTTTTAAGGTTCTATCACTCATTATTGCTACAGTTTTCTTTAAAGATATCGATTTTTATGAGTACAATATTCTTTATTATGTGCGACTGTTCGATAGCTTGATTACTATCTTTCTCAAGCACTATAAACCAATAATATCTGTATTATTATATCGTCCTTTCTTTTACATCTAATGTACCTCTGTACTTTTTTCTTCTTTTTGATCATTACTAAAATAATTGGCGCGCTACGTGCGCTTCTACTATTCCTGTATTCGCTTTAAAATTGTTTTAATTAGATTATTTATCACAACGTTTTTTATAATAATTATTTTTATTTTATTAGTCCGGAAATTTAAAAGGGCTATTAATAAAATAATTTAAAATTCGTAGTACAAAAATAGGAAAGTGTTGAGATAGAGGAGATCATGGAAATTAGAAAAGAAGACAGTGAAGAGGACTCTAGCTCGGGTGCACTGTGTACTATTTAAAATGAAAGTATTTTATTTATTCAATATAATACATTAACTTTAAAGTTAAATACATACCAAAATAAATAATATAAATGTATATAAACTTATTTTTTACCCATCACATCAAGAGAGCGATGCTTAATTACGATATGACGCAGTGAACCGATAATTGATTCAAATTATGAAATAATAGGTTTATGATGTATATATTATAATATTATTAATAACATTTCAGGACTTCTATATTAATTCTTTTATTGCGCATATAATATATCATTTAAATATATTAAAATTCAAAATATCTATCGCATTTTTTTGGTAATTTAAATACTAAAAATACAATAAATACATGGTAACAAATTATTAATTTATGATAAGCATGCCATAAAAAACTATTACTCATCGAAAATCAATTTCTTTATGTTGAACGCTTTATGGTAGTGTACAGGTAATAATTATTAATAATCATAAAGTAAAATTTTACAACTTTATAGAATAATAATCCATTATTAGAATAATTAGGAAATCGTAGTAGAAAAGTAGACAGTGGAGAGGGTTCTAGTACGGGTGCAGTGTGTACTATTTACGGTGAATATTTTATATTTAGTCAATGTAATACACTAACTCTAAAGTTAAATATACATGCAGACATAAATAATATAGACATATATAAACTTATTTTTTGCTCATCACTTTAAAAGAGCGATAAATAATTTCAAATATATAATTCATTATTAATCGTTAAAACTATTAAATTTTTAATTTTATTTAAATCGTTTTTTATTAAGAAACTTCAATTTTTAATAGTTGTTAAATTTTAATTGCATGCTTGTACTTTATACAGATTTGTGAAAATATATTTTGTAACGGATAACTAGTTCCCGGCTACCTGTGCAGTATCCGTACAAATAAAGAGTATTATTTGGGAAAAAGAATGATGCCCCACGTGAAAATATTATATGAGATCTCATATGAGATCGTAATTGAAATCTCATGTAGATCTCATATAGATCTCATACGAGATCTCATAAAGTCCTCATATGAGATCGGTGTACAAATTTCAAACATATGAGATCTCATGTGCACTTTTAATTAATTAATGAATAATTTATTTTTAATGTGAAAGTATGAATACATACTACGTTGTATTGAATATATATAAGTAGAACGAAATATAATATGTTTGAAATTTGTATAACGATCTCATATAAGAACTCTATGAGATCTATATGAGATCTACATAAATTTCAATTAGAATCTCATATCAGATCTCATAATATTTTCACGCGGGTCGAGAACGTAGTGGGGAGATAAAATAAGAGCACGACAAGTAAGGGTAATAAAGGTTTATTTTAGGTACCGGTAAATAATACATAACTCGTGGCTAATGCGCGAGCGTGTGGGATCCGCGCGACCTATCCTGAGTGGTAGAGGACAGAGAGAGAGAGAGAGAGAGAGAGAGAGAGAGAGAAGACACTTACAATTCTGCTCTGGGCACGACGTCCGGCGTCAATCGATAGCAGCTCGCTGGGCTGGCGTAAATCGCTAGTTCCCGCGCGTAACGGGATCGCACAATGCACACTGTACATACGTACAGCGTCGCACGCACTCCATTATTGTGGCACTCTAGCGGTAATCACAACTATGCATGAGTGGATACAATTTCTAAAAGAGACGGGTACGCGAAAGGCTACCTAATCACGGTCAAGGCCAGACTCGGCGGTACTCGCGACGGTGCCGTCTCTCTCTCTCTCTCTCTCTCTCTCTCTCTCTCTTGGTGTTGGTCTACTCTTGGTGTTTATTTTGTTTTGATTGTTCTGTATATTCTTTTTTATATATTTTTGACTACACCACCGTTCTACTGCGACTTGAGACGTTTTTCTTTTTTTTTTTTTTTTTGTTTTTAACTCTTGACAAGGTGACTATGTATATGTTCTGTTTTTTTTAATTTTATTTATCTTTTGTTC
>JAWWEQ010051424.1:0-10194 GCA_035583055.1 Torymus tubicola | reverse complement strand
TTCTTCTAATAATGTATAACTTTAACTTATTGTCATCATAGACAGATTGTTAAATAAATATGGTTATTAAAAAAAAAAGAAAAAAAAAAAATGCAACTAGTGCGCAAAGCAGGTGATTCACGCACGAGTCGGGTTTGTCGCCCGAGTACAGCGAGTTTATATATTTATATGTTTATATATAAACATATTGCTTTGCACACGCTAAGCCTAATCAAAACGAACGATTCTACGAGTATAAATAAAACCATGTTAATGTCTCAGTTCCCTCTTGCAAAATAAGAATTTTTCTTTCAATCTGAATAATTGTTCAGTTAAATTTGTCATTAAAAAATGATATCGAAACAATCATTATAAATTCTGTATGATTTTTTTTTTATATTGATTGTAATAGTTTATTTTTAAATAAATAATTAAGTTTTTGTATATTTATTGTAATAGTTTTGTTAATCAACTTTACTAAGTTTCTTTTTTACCTCATTTATGTACATTTACCTTTTTACATTAGTGTTTGTATTATTTTAATAAATTTGCAGTATTTTGCGCACTTCTGTCAAAAAATAGTATACGCAACACGTGCGCAAGGTGACCCACGCACTAGTTGCGTAATATACTATTCAGTTCCAATTGTGCTCTCGATAAGAGTAGACGTGTTTACATCAAGTTCCAGCCAAGAATGTAAATACTAACTATATCGGGTTACTTTGCATAAGTGCGAAAGTTAAAAATAGTGTTCTTCTTTTTTTTTTTTTGCTCTCTTTAAATTGTAAATATATGCAGAAGTATAAAAAAGAAAAAAAATTTAATCCTATCTTTTCAAAAAGATAATCGGCTATCATGGCAGCTACCGAAAAAGTCGTTTTGACCTCACCATTACATACCACTGACAATAGTGAAAAATGGAACTCTATATATAAAAAAGCGGCAAAGAAATAGCCCAGACGAAAGCAAAACCATTTTAAAGAAACGCCAAACACATATTAATGACTACTGGCTAAGCAAACCAGTAGTTACTCAAAACACTTACGAAAAGTTACCAATCGAAGAGGATGTAAATCAAGTAGGAAACGAAAATCAATGAAATAATAGCACAGTGAGTACCCAAAAATCACCATCAATTTTTGTAAGCGGGATGGAGAATATAGCTTCTTTGAGAACCCTTCTGGATAAAATAGCTGAGAATAATTATACTTTAAAAATACTTTTTAATAACGAAGTAAAAATTATACCAAATTCATCAGAAAAATATCTAACAACTGTATGTATAAGAACTGAAGATGAAAAAAACCGAATTTTACACATACCAAAGAAAGCAAGATAAAAGCTACTTAAACTTAAGTTTATAAGAAGCACTTAAACTTAAAAGTATAGTACAATATACAGCATTATTTAACCACTGTATAAATAATAATTTCTACCCGGAAAGATGGAAAATTTCCACAATAATACCATTACCAAAAAAAGACAAAGATCCAACCATACCAACTAATCAAAGGCCAATTAGCTTACTTCCCAATATAAGTAAAATCTACGAAATAATAATCAACAATAGAATAAAAACTCAAAATGAAAAATTAAATATCATACCAGATCAACAATTCGGATTTAGATTCAAACACTCAACAAATCATGCAATAAACAAACTTACTTCAGATATCACAGAAGCACTCAACAATCACCAGATGGTAGCGGCAAGCTTAATTGATTTAGAAAAAGCATTTGACTCAGTCTGGCTCGATGGATTATTTTTTAAACTAATGAAAAAAGGATATAACAAACATTTAATCCTCAATTTATGGGAAATACTGCGTGACAGATACTTTAAAATAAAAATAAAAAACATCACCTCGGAAAAATTATTTAACATAGAAGAAGGCCTTCAACAAGGCACAATCAACGCTCCTGATTTATTCAACATTTATAACGCCGATATCCTGAATCTCTTCAACTTGAACAATACAAATAGTCATACCAAATCCACAGCATTCGCAGACGACCTAATTTTATATACCACAGGAAAGTACCCCGATGAAATTAAAAACCACCTTCAAGATACAGTAAACAAAGTTAATCATTACTATCACACTTGCAAACTTAAAATCGACATAAATAAATGCGAAACAATACTATTTAGAAAACCCACAAGATATTTCAGTAAATTTCAAAAAACAAACCATAACAACTTCTCCATAAAAATGACCAATTTCAATAACAACAGTCAAGAAGAAATTCCACACAAGAAAACAGTTAAATATCTAGGGGTCCACTTAGACAACTTATTGAGACTTAACAGTCATATAGATATACAAGTAAATAAAGCCAACAAAGCCTTCCATGCCAACAATAGAATTTTTTATAACAAATGGCTGAATCCAAAAGCTAAATTAATATGCTACATGCTATTAATCAGATCAATTATTGTCTATGCCTCTCCCATTTGGTACAATATTAATGCAGCATCCATGGAAAAAATCAGAAGATTTGAAAGATCAATCATCAGAAAATGTATTTACAAAAATAGATCAGCAGAATCTAACTTTAAAAAATATATTAGCAATGAAAAACTTTATAAAGAGTCAAAAATCACCAGAGTGAATAATTTCATAATGAAAATTAATAGAGAGTGTTTTGCAAACACAAAAACAGTAAAAAACAATAAAATTATAAAAAAAATTACCGAAATAGATAATCAATACATCAACAAAACTAAATTGACGGGATACATCCCACCTGAAGCATTTATTTTACTAGACAAAGAAGGATACATACAGGACCACAATAATATACCCATAATTTATCATTGGTCAAGACATAGATGCAACAAATAATACATTACGATACATGACCTAAGTAGCCCATTATTGCACGGCGTAATATTAGCGATAGTGCCGTGCAATAATGGGTTACTTAAAACACGAGTATCGTATAGAATTTTATAGCTTGGCCTGCCTAAGCCCGCCGTCACGCATATCCCTGACCGAGCAGGCTTAGGCCCACCGTGCTATAAAGTACTTTACTTGCACACCAAGAGGAGAAAAACCAAAATCAATTGTACGAAAATGTATAAAAGAAGACTTTAGCGATAAAGATATCCATGAAGAAATAGCAAGCTTAAACTTAAGTATATATAGCAGTCATAAAAATAGTGAAAACAAAATTAAGCCACAGAGAGGACGCACAAAAACATTTTTTTGTTAAAAAAAAGTAAGGTGGGAAAAATATAGAAGCAAAGAGATATTTCAATGCAGAAACTGTCAGTGTGGAGGATATTCGAATAATAATTACTGTAAACTATAGAATACCGATGTATCAAATAGTCAGAAGCCCAGAATGCTCAAAATAACATATTCGATACTATTATAAATTTATAAACTTTGTTTTCAAATAGAAGGATTTCATCTCAGCTTTCTACTAGTAATACTCAAATTATAGTAAAGATAGTATTTCGAGTTATTTTGGTTTGAACAGATACTTGATTTTTGAAGATATTAGATATCAAGCTCTGTCGGTTCAAACCGAAAGCCCATCGGCAAAACCCCTGAAAAACGCGTATTATTATTTTTAATAAAGAACATTTTCTCAAAGTTTTATGAAAATTGGGCTCCCGGAGGATACGCTATCTCTTTGTCACTATATAGATTGATGGTTTATTACATAAACTACTAAAAAAAATATATAGCAAGCACTTAACAGAATGATTTTAAAACATTAAAGAAGTCACTTCTTAAACCTCCTACATATATTTTCGACTCTACAATATATTTGTAGGAGTGCTTTAGCATTAGACATCTAGAGGTAAAGTAGGCAACTAACAGTAGAGGGTAATATTGCAAGGTGTTTAAAATTTACGACTACAGATGGGTGGCACAAAGACCGAACCCGGCTACGCGGGACATTTTTTTCAGGTAAAATGCATTATATAATCATACGTTGAGTTTCTCAGAAAAAAAAACAAAATACGTATAATCACTGATTTTAAAATTTCTTTAAAATCCTTTTTTACGCGATCAAAAACGGGGAACGACTAAACTCATAGCCAATCACATACCTTTTAAAACAGTATACGTATTACTACTGTAAAAATCCTACATTAAAAACATGAATCGTAAAAATTATACAAGCAATTAAAATAAAACACAATTTATCACCATTTATGATACAAATATAACAATGAAAAATAAGTGATAGATAAATTAAACGCATTATTATTGGATAAATTAAGATTAAGAAATAATAACGGCTTTATATTAATAGGAAGTGGAGTAGCCATATACAAGCCACTGATCGAGAGGAGGTTTATCTCAGAAACTAAGAAGTTGTTCCACAGACGGTCAACATACTTAATATAGTCATTAGTCATAGACAGAAAAATAAAAATCCCAATTCTAATGAATGGAAAGATACACTCTTTACTATTAAAGTAACCATTATACTTCTAAATAAACCTAAAAATGCTATCGTGAGTGGAATATTATACTCAAGAGTTCAAAACCTCAAATTGTAGTTCAACGCAGACGTGATAGCAATGATTTATTTTAAGTTTTAGAACTTTGAAAAAATGAAATATCACGTAAGATAGATACATGTCACTTTTTGATAAATAAACTTATATTGATCTGTCAATAAATAGCAGGGCATGAGGTTGTAAACAAGAATTCAACATTCTAAGATTGAAAATTTACTAGGCATTAAAACAAAGTATACTCTACCGGACAATTACTTATTCATATTATTGTAAAAATAATTTTCAATATTCTTAGTATTTGATAATAGCGTAATTGAACTACTTGGAAATGCTCCGTATAAGCTTGTACATCAATAAACATTAATGCAGCAAATTTTCATAGCGTATATTTTAACGAGAGGTACATATACCGCCTCAAACTCATGGTAATGAATATTGATTCATTTTACAGTAACGATTGTTGTACAATTTATTATGAAAAAAAATTTTAGTTTTTAATTTTTTTTTAAACTTTGTTTTAATTTTAGACCGATAACAAGAATAATAATAATCAACCGATATTTAAGAAATTTTTTTTACATTTTTTAATTGAATTTTATCGTTTAAAATCAACTGTGGATAGAATTCAAATGTTGGTATATAAAACTTCTAAATTGAATTTATTCTAAAATAAGTTTATGAATCAACTTGAAAGTTATGGTGTAAAGTATAATATTACATGACGCTTTTTATTTTCTAGAATCAATACAAAATTTAATTAAATAATCAAATAAATTAAGTGAGGTTTTTTAAGTTAACTGATTCTTTAAAACTGTTTATTTACTAGTTTTTAACACTGGTTGTTTAAATAATAGAACTCAACTACAAAAACACAAAGCGATTTTGCGTTTTTCTTTATTTTGTTACAATGATAAAATAATCGAAGAAAATCATTTTTGCATAATCCCATGCCAAGAAGTAAAAAATTCATCCCTATCAAATCTAATTTTAAGCTCTTTAAATTTATCACCCTTCACAAATATATGGTGATGTAAAAAATAAAAAAAAAAAATAAAATATCTACATATAGAGTCATATAGATTTTAAACTTATTTATGAGTCTGAGGTTTACAACGTTGGGACGCAACGAAATAATTTCTGACAAACAAATAAAACAGCTAAAAATTTGCACGATACAGAGAAATCTTTGTTGTTGGGTTATGCTATAAAACGCTAAACATATGAGAAAATTCAAAATCTAACATATAAAAATAAAAATAAAAAAAATTTTCTGAAGTTTCGTTGCACTCCAATGATACAAACTTCAAACCCATACTTATTTTTTATAGTGGTGATTTATGTTCTTCAGAAACTAATCAGACATATATTCTAGATTATATTTATAATGCTTGTTACTTATATAATTTGTTGATCCTTTGTAGTTATAATGTTATGTGATAAATAATATAAACATACTTTTTAAATATTACATATAACAATTTATTAAGAATTTGTTACATACTTCTCATTCATCAATCATTCTCACATTTCATTCACAAGTTTATAGCATTTTTACAGTTACTTTCTTTTAGCTTTCATTTGTACTCTTCGATTTTTCCCTGGTCTTGATTTCATGTTATTTTGTCCTTTGTTGAATTTCCCTCCTTTTCCCGCTGATCTTCCTGGCTTACCAGGTTTTCTATAATCTGACACATCAGCCGCACTGTCTCTTGTATTTTTCTTAATACCACGTTTCTTACCACCAAAACCAAATTTGGAATTTTTCATATTTCTTTTCTCCAAAGCTCTTTTACCAATGTGTTTTCCATCTTTGCCTTTAGATGCTACTGGTTTTTTCTTATCGTCCAGGAAATCCAAGTCATGTCTTATCCCTTTGCGGTACTTCTTGACTTCTTCCATCAGTTTCCTCTTTTCTGCATGTTTCTTCAAGGTGGCTTCCACTTGCATTTGTTTAGAAACTTTACGTTGTGCTCTTAATTGTCTAATTTTTTCTGTTCGTTGAGCTTCTGTTTGTTTCTTTACAAGGTTTTCTTTAACCTTTTTCATATGTACATCAGTTTTGGCCATTTCAGCATAATAGTCATCAGGCCTCTTTGTAGGAATATTCAAAGACTTTAACCTTGCAATCCCTTCAATAACAGCGCTTTGCGCTTGTCTGTGAAACATAGTTTCCCTTTTGAAGTCATTTAAGACTGGATCATCTGATGGACTGTATTGAGGTAATTTTTTGTTGCCTTGTAACTGCCTAGCTCGACGAGTCTCTTGATCATGTATCTGGTAAGCTAATTCTGGAGCTAGTGGTGCTGGAGCATTTGTTAAAACTAGCTTCTCTATCCATGGTAGTTTTTGTCGAAGCTCTTCCAATTTATTATTCAATCCACGCTAAAATTCATTAAATGTGCAATTAGATTATAATATATGTTATTTTAATTTTAAATAAATCATTTGTATTAGTTGACAATACCGAAAATATTGAGTATAAAAACATAGTCAATGTTCAACACTTATACTTTTGAAATAATCATAACTATAATAAAGTTGTTTAAATTATAAATCGATATTACTTACAACATTGTTCTTGTGTTCTGTCTTCTTTTCGTCTACAACATTTAATCCTGGCTTCAACCAACCTTTGGCAAAAGCCTCCCGCAACTAAATAACACGTGAAAATTTGAGGTTAGAACAACAAAATATATTTATTTATAATATAATACAATATCACTCTTAATTTACCTCTTCGTCTGAAGAGTTGTACTCTGAATCTGACTCACTAGCCATGCTTCAAAGATTCAGCTCTTTTCAATAAAGTTGATTAAACAAAAATCCAGTGAGACTCGATACAAGAACTCGCTGCCACCAAGAAAACACACGGACTCGCGTGGACGGTGGACCGGCGCTGATAATAGCGTCGCACCGTGGCGGAAGGCACAACCTCATTTGAAATACGAATTTCGAAATTTACATTCCAAATGTTTTAAATTATATTTATTAGTAGCGCAATAAACTGTAATGAAAGTATTTGACAACGACTAATGTACAAGTGTTATTAATACTTTTGTATAAATTAGTAAATTAATAATAAGCGACAAAAGAGTAACTGAAAATACGCAAATAATTTTAATTCAGAAAAAGAGATATTTCTATTATTAAGATTGGTCGTAACTATTAAATTGCTTAAACGATAAATAAGAATTCCCTGAATTTCAAAGATTTCTAAAATATTTTTTCAGAGTTTACTGCAAATGTTTCGGTAAAGCAATAAAAAAATTTTTTATTTTCTTTTTATGAGAAAAAAAAAATCTTATTTAGAGTACACGTGCCGTTGGTTGAGAAATCGGTGTCATTATACTTTATTTTTAGTCTCACATCTTTTACTTAATAGAAATATATTTCGTACAACAAAACAATTATTATGAATTAATATTAATAATAAACTCAACAGGTAAGAACATTTTAATTAAAGGTATTGCTACTTATTAATAATAACTATGATACCTATTCTTTGCAAGTGTATTCATTAAAATAAAATTAATAATAAATTAAAATTTTATATTTTAATTATAGTACGATTCTTCAAATCTTTTTAATCATAAACATTAATATTTCAGTATATTACGAAAACATCTGACAGGCGCCACAGAAATGATGAAGATTAAAATTTTTCATTTTATTACTACGTATCTAATCAGACAAGATTTAAACTGATTATCAAGTAAATCTTTCGCATACTTTTTTTTTCGAAAGCCAACATATATAGGTATAGGTACGCTCCGAGCGGCATCAGTATTTGAACTGTTCTGAAAGCGCCTTCATATATATATATAACAACGACGTGAAGAGGGAAAAATAAAAGTATCGTTCGCCAACGACCTTGGCATTTCGACTTTCTACTTTTACGCCTTTTGCGCATTACATATAAAAACTGAATAAATAACCGTGCCGAAAAAAAAACCGGAGAAAGAAACCAACGAGAAAGCTTCATTCTTTACTCATCGCTCGATCGTCTGCGTGCACATAGATACCAATAAAAAAACATCTTCAAAACTCCTGGTGCTACTTTTTTTTTTTAAATTCCGCTCCAGCTGGCAAACTGACGTTTACTCCGAACGTGCCAGAAGAACAAAAACACAACCGGTCGAGTTATCATCATATACTTATTCGCGCCAGCTGTACAGTCGCCGTTACCCCTGTCAGAACCAAGGCGAGCCGAAAAGTGTGTGTATATCCAACCCGAAAAACGAGAGAGCCGCGCGTGGAGAGAGAGAGAGAGAGCAAGACGCGCGTATATAGGTATATACATACATATTCACTGCATATATCTCAGAGCACCGCGAGAGTATATACGCGAAAGAGAGAGAGAGAAAAGACATAGAGAGCCCTATCGCGCAGAAGCCAAGTTGCGCCTGCGTTTGTGTACATACATATTATACATAGCCAGCAGCAGTGGAGAGCGAGCGCGAGCAAGCTAGTGCGAGAGAAAGAGATCGAGGCCGCGCGCGCCGCCCACGCACACACGAAGTGCGCGCGAGGAGTCACATCGGATCGCGCGAGCGACGCGAGTACCTCCCTCATATAATACCTGGTGCATCGGCGCCGAAGGACGACGACGCGCCAAGCGCGTCTCAACACCTCAACACGTATATATATATATAATATATACAATCGTCTTGGCAGAGGTACTTTATTAATATATATATATATATATAACAAACATCACGCAGTAAGCAGCACATCTCGCGGTCGCGCTTAGCGCGTGCCGCGCGCTCTTTCTCTCTTCTGCGATCTAACTTCGCCGCAAACGCACCAAGGAGGGGATATAATATAACGCGATTTTTCGCGCGAGCCGTACCCGCGCGACGTCATCCATCATGGCGAACCAAGACACCGAGCCGATGTCACGTCTACTCAAGCTCGCCAAGAAGTTCAACTGCTTCTACCTGTCAGGTGAGCGCCCTGGGGTCTGGGTTATCGATTCTGTGGTAGCGGCAAGGCGCCTCCCCGGCGCCTCGATATCGAGGTTGTCCTAGCTGGTGCCATTTGCTAGAGAGAGAAAGATAAAAGAGTGGGTGGAGGGAGTGCGAGAGCAGCGACTGACTGAAAGAGAACGAGAGAGAATGTTATTGATTCGAGGCGGGGAGAGCAGTTGTGTAGTCGCCAGGGTGGTTTTCGAGACCTAAGGCCGATCGAAGTGAATGTTGTTGTTGTTTTCTTATCTTTTCTTTTCTTGCTTGCTTTTGTCTTTTTTTGTCTTTTTTTTTTTGGAGCTGTCGCTCTTTTGTGTTTAGTAGGGCGAATTGAGGAGCAGACGATGTCGCGCCACTGCGGCTCGATATCTCGCAGTCGGGTTTTATTGATGGCCGTTTAGGGCGGAGAGAGAAAGAAGGATCGATCGCCCTTCGCATCGATTTATAGCGCTCGTTATGGGTGTTTATATGTACTTTAATGCTTGTAATATTGATAGATACATTCTTTTTTTTTTTTTTTTTTCAATGGCGTTGTAGTTATTTTATCGGGGGGCGATAAAGTGAATAGGCCTTTTATCTAGGAGGAAGTAGGAGAGGATAATATATCGTCGCTCCCGAATAAAAAGGTGCCATCTCAGAATCCGGCTAGAAAAGGAGTGCTGCCAACCTAAATTGGAGTTAAAAAAATCAACGCGTGAGATGGCACCTTCTCTAACCGGACGCCGAGTTGACTCCTTTTCTAGCCGGATTCTGAAATGGCACCTTTTC
>JAWWEQ010051423.1:0-10195 GCA_035583055.1 Torymus tubicola | reverse complement strand
ATATGAGTTTCGTTGTCGTAAGTGTCCCAGTAATGGCTATTTTACCTTATTAAACGTATTAGAATAACGTACATGCATCATCAATTACGCGAATTTAGTTTTCTCATTCTCCAGCCCGTTACATTTCAGCTGTAGTTGATTTTCGACTGCGTCTGCTTAGTTTGAGTGGCAAATTTAATAACATTCCTTGAATCGAAATTCCAATTAACATTAATTAACAATCCGCGAGAAAGTACTACATGTCATGGTACAAACTTGATGCAGTTTTCGTAAGATTTTTAAATAAAATACAGTGTCGAAATTTCATCTCATACTATTCTTACCACAAACCTATATGAGATTGTTAGTTAGTCTTGTTATACTGATTCTGTTTTTTATACTTCGTTGAATTTTTCGCAAGAATATATTATACAATTTCATACGAATAAGGCCCAATTATATTTCTAACCTTTTCTAAAAATAGTTTCAACGTATATTAATTGAAGTTCTCACTTCTGCCGGGCGTCCCGAGACGCACACGGGTTTTTTTCATAATTGCTCTCGGTCTTTTGCTCTTGTGGTCCTTTGTTGTCTAATTATATTCGATTTCAGAGTATATTGTTTAGTAAATGATCCCTCAGATAATTGCAGTTAATTTTTTATTTTCAAAATCGATGACTCTCCTTCATTTTTACTAGATACTGCACTTGCAATTCTTATATCAGCTGAACTAGTTCTACTATAACAAATATTTTTTGGAGCTTTACAAGCGATAACATTGTTTACTGCTTCATTAGCTTGATTAGAAGCTGCGAAAGAAAATTTGCTTGCATTATTTGCATATTTATTAAATAGATCTTTTAATTTTAGATATAAATTTTCATCAGTTAATTTTACGGTCTAAAATTCCGAATCGTCTTTATGCTTACACCAATTATTACAATTTTCACGACTACCATATAAATGGTCCGGAATACTACGAAGATTATTTGCAAGTTCTATGCTTTTGCATTTATTTTGCGAAATCGCATAAAAAAAGCATTTTTGTATATGTTTTATCACATTTTTTCTATTTAATTCTTTATAACTATTTGCTAAGCTGTATAAGTTTTTTCCAAAATTTTTCACTAAATGATTCTTATTTGATAACTTATAAATAGTTTCAAAACTATTTTTTCTGATAGAAGCAATAGTACTGCTATCATCATCGCCTATCAATACTTTAACTTGTAAGTTTTGTTCTTTAAGAATATTGCTTCTGTTGACTAAATTTTCGCCTGCATCCGCTTCCATAGCCTTTGCGCTACATGTCAATTTCTTGCGGCAGTTGTGTTCTTTTGAGGAATACCCTGCATCACATTTAGCGCATTTACGGTTGCGTGTTGCGTAATCCAAAATCTTTCCACTTAGAAAACCTATAATAGTTCCGTAACCATTTAGGCTATCATAGGACCTGCCATTACCCCTTTTGCTCCAACCCATGTCATATAAAACTATTATATTAACAATTCTTGTAATACTTTCATCAAATGATTTATGAGGATGGTTGCTTGCATTTTTTATTTGGACATTCAATGAGGAATGGAGAGCTTGTACATTAGGATATAAATCTTTTGCGATCTCTGGAGGCCTATTAAATAAAAAAAAATATATTTTAGCATGAGTAATTTACATAAGTATAGTAGTATAAGAATCTTTATTGAAAAATCATTCATTATTATAAATTAATTAGTGTATTTAGTATAAGTTATAAATTAGTACAATTCATTATAATTATAAGAATTCATTATAAGTATAAGAATTAATTAACAAAAAATTTCCGACTTTCAAATTTCAATTAGTTATAGTTTTTATAATAAACTATTATTAAAAATCTTATAAAAATATTATCATTACGCAATATAAATAAAACTCCAAAAGATAATTCAAAATAAGATCACAAAGATTGTATAAAAATTGAAATAATATTAAATGATTCAATTCATTATTGAATAGTAATTTAAAATTAATTATATAAAGCAATTTTGAAATACAGATTATTCAAGTCATAATAAAATATAATACGCAGACGACTAATAAACATTATTATGCTTTTTTTCAAAACAGTACATAATGACATTTTAATGAAAAATATTTAGATTTTTGTATTATTCTTACAATAATTCACTTAGTTTTTCTGCATTTTTTATAACTAATTGTTTTTCCTTTTGTGTAGCTTCTCTGCAACTGTCATGTGCAGCTTCTTCAACTGCATGCGCAATCTCTCTTTCATATTTCTTGTAAACTTTTTCTGTCATCATAGGAACGTCCGTACATGCAAGCAACTTCCTCAAAGCTGTAAAACCCTGAATATACTGTACCGGTCATTATTTTGTGCATATTAGTTAAAAATATATCTTTTAAAAAGGTTATATAGTTGTATGTTACAAAATAAAATAAAATGCGTACCAAGTGCTGCTGATGTATTTACATCAGAATGAATACGTCCTTCGTGGTTATGTTTTTTGCTGGTTTGAACGTCATTGCGAAAATGTCAATTATTACATACAATTATAAATGTACTGTGTAATCCTGAACGAATCTCATCAATACTCTTTTCTAAATTTAATATATTTTGACACTGTTTGCACTTTAAATTTTTCGCAAATTCTTTGACATTGATTATACGATTGCTTTCTAAAAAAGTTTTTTCCAAAAAACCATTCTCTTTGCTTACTTTTATTTTCTTTGAATCCGACATCGCTTTTAGTGCCTTTTTCTTCTTCTCATCTCGTTGTTTTACTGCAAATTTGCCATTTGCATTCCGATATTGTGATGTCCACACGTAGATGATTATACTATGAAAAGGTTAGTCTATACGTGATCCTGTCGCGAGAAATGCGACGTTGTCAAATTGTTTTGCTCTCTCGCGCGATTTTGTGTTTATTTACGCAGACATCTCACGGACACACTTTCATGCGTGTGAGTATGGCAGTGGCGCTCAGCTTTTGTTCGTAACTGCTCATGCGCTCCGCCATATACCATTAAACAAATCAGCTGAGAATGACTGGGGGTCCTGAACTACCTTAAAGGGGGAGGACACCTCTAACTTTTTCCCATTACAATCATCTGTAAAAAAATTTTTAATTATTAATAAAATTTTAAACTAATATACTAAAAGTATATTAAATTTATGACAAAATAAGCCAAAAATGAGAGCTCTAGACCTAAATTATCCCAATATATGAATATTTCAAAATTTAGGCTTTGACGTAACCTGCAGGTTCACAGAGTTAATGGATTTTAATACAGCTGGGCTTAAATTGTTAGTATTTTATGTAGTTTAGGGCTGAAGAGTTGTACGTATCATAAATAATTTTGATACATACAGCTCTTCAGCCCTAAACTACATAAAATATTAACAATTTAAGCCCAACTGTATTAAAATCTATCAACACTGTGAACCTGCAGGTTACGCCAAAGTCTAAATTTTCACATTATGTAAAAAACAGCTTTAAAGATGAAGTGAAAAACGGCTTCTTTCTTTCCTTCGTACTCCCTTCTGTTCCCTAAAATATTAAAAAGTATTGTTTTTAGCTTAATGGTAAGTGATGTATTAATATTACGAGAAATGATGTGGCTTACCATGTTCTGTATCAGCGCGTACGGACTCAACCTGTCAAACAGTACAGGCAGTATTAACAAGTTAAACATCTTCAATACATCAATATAACTTGGAAAAGACTGGTTAAGCAGATACAAATTCCTGTAAAAAATAATTATTTTAAATCGTTGATACAATAAAATAAGCTGCTGCGATTAAAATATTCTAAAAATCACAAGAAACATACACATAAAAACAAAATAGTACTTCAAAAGTTACTCAAATGCTATGAAAGCAAATCATATAAAGAAGAATAAAAAATCTTTAATATATTGGATATCCGAAGAAAATTTTAATTATTACAAGAGAAATTTAATGTTGATTATAAAAAATACTTGATTGTGAAAAGAAAGTAATAAATATTTAATAAAATATGCAACTTACTACATAAGAGTTATCGCAACTAGAGGTACATACCGCTTGTACAGCTCTTAATTTTCCAAATGATTTTATCATATTTCATGATAATTAGTCCATCTGAATAACTCCTTAATGTAGCCTCTGCCAGTAGCTATCTGAATCAAATAATAATTACTGGAAATCTGAAAAATAAATTTCCGCAAAGTATCTATGCTTTATAGAAATTTAATATTTATTCGGTTAATTTATACTTATCTAATATATATTCAGTTGGTTGAAATTTTAGGCGAACACAAGGCACAACTTGGCCGAATGTATGTGTCAATGAAACTGCCCCGAAACATATGCGAGGCAGCAATCACAGCGCATGTTCGTGGCGCCAGAAGAATGGACTGCCAAATGGCGAAGCATGGAACGACTGGTATGATATACACAGACTTGTATGTAAAAAGAATTATTCTGGATCAGTCGGCATGATGGAAAGTGTTGGCATGATCAGAATATTCAAAAGATCTGAAGAAAAGTATAATGTGCAATACAGAAAATATATTGGAGATGGTGATTCAAAAACCTACTCCAATATTGAAAAAGCACAACCTTATGGAGAAGCAGTGGCAATCGAAAAACTTGAGTCCGTTGGACATATAGGAAAGCGCTTTGGTTACCACATGAGAACATTGAGGACTTTAATGAGAAAGAAGAAGTTGAGTGATGGGCGAGGATTATTTGGTAAAGGACGATTGACAGAGAAAAATTGCCAGTATGCAAACTTACTATACAGGAACTATCCGAAACAACTCGACATCTTTTTCTGGAACGATTCGATCTATCTGGGCAATTTGGTATCACACAAGTTCCTCCGATGATAATCCACAGCATTAATTTTGTCCAGAAGGCACACACTCTTGGTGTAAATATCAAAGGGCTGCTGCTGCTAAT
Source organism: Torymus tubicola (assembly GCA_035583055.1). Classification (NCBI taxonomy): domain Eukaryota; kingdom Metazoa; phylum Arthropoda; class Insecta; order Hymenoptera; family Torymidae; genus Torymus; species Torymus tubicola. The sequence goes on along the minus strand of JAWWEQ010051423.1, from coordinate 5,274 downwards.
CAGTTGTATGATTATCACCACAAAAATCTAATGCCAGAAGCAGTGATGAGTGCTATATGTCCAGTATTTATTTAAATGACATCAATTTCTCTGCTGAAGCGTTGTCTTGGTGGACAAATACAGAATTGCAACGAATGCATCAACAGTATTCTTTGAAAAGTCAGCGTGACCAGATGGCGATTTTTTGTCTCACTGACTCTTAAAGAACGTCACGTCATTTACGTGTGGGTGAGAAGGATAGAAGATCGCCACCTGGTCTCCCTGTGGAAAGTATGCTCCAAAGAACATTTTTGTTGGCTTTGAAGCACTGCAGCTCGGAGCGAAGATTGCCACTATTCTCTTCAATGATGGAATGTGTGGCATTGTGAGAGTGATGCAAAGACTCAGTACTACTCCAGGATTTCATGATATTTCTGCTACAAAGAAGAAGGATAAACTACGATTAGATAAGGTAGAAAAGCAGAAAGCTGAAGACATGAAAAGGAAGAGGACAATTTATAGAAAGTTAATATTCAATTTAGAGGTGAGTTACCTTGATCAAGAAGGAGAAAATTATGAAGCAAGAGCGTTTTACTAAATATAGATTTTTTTCAAAATTTTTAGGTATAAGACCGTCTTAAATCCGTACATGCTGATACAAAACACTGGTAAGTCATATCTTTTCTTGTAATATTAATATAACATCATTTACAATATTAACTACGAATAAGTATTTATATATTTCAGGAAGTGGAAAAAATTTAATAGCCAAGAAGTGATTATTAGTGAAGGTATTAGAGATTTTCCTCTCAAAGCTCATTTCTGAAAATCTGAAATTTTAAATTTTGGCGTTACTTTTTTTTAGTTTCGTTGATGGATTTTTATGGGATGAAGTGCAAATTACTTGAAATACATCCACCTATAGTATGAAGTATTTGCTTTTTAAATTTTTTGATTAATAATTTTTTTTAACTATTAAAAATGTCAAAATTAACAACAACAAAAATGGTTTTTTACATAATAAACATACTTAATGAAAAAATTTTAAAAATCCAGAACTTCATACAATAAGTGGATGTATTATAAAATTCACACATTATCCCATCAAAATCCCAACTAGTCTAAAGAAAAGTAACGCCAAAATTTTTTTCTAAAAAGGACTATATTTCAGGACTAAAAGTATCAAAGGATCTTTATCTTTATTATATTATCCAAAAATAGTTATACTTATAGTAAATAATATTTTTTTTATTGATAATATTTTATTTTATTTTTTCAGGTAATTTTGATCTATAGGTGTAAGAACCACTTAATAAAGTCTCTCCTAATTTATTTTTTTTTGTTTTTCCGTGGTATTAGGTGAATCTTCCGGGGCATCCATTCTTACTCTGGAGATGGAGCAAGAAGGGAGGCCCACTAAGACCATCACAGAGCTTCGTGCTTCTCGGTGTGAGGGATTCCTGCCCCCTATACACCGAAAACCTAATCCTACAGCAGCCTTGCCCTGGTATCTCTTTCGCATTACTGCAGATCGGGCCGCAGACCTGGGGCTTCATCCCTTCCTCTTACGATGCCCTACTTAAATTTTTAAGCATCCGTCGCCCTTATTTATTACCACACCTCAAAATATTCACATCATTTTTATTGTGAAAGTTCAAATAATAAAGGGAGAAAGCTGCAGTATTAGCCTTCGATATACAAAATTGAGACAGCTACATTGTGCTGAATTTCGAAAAATCGTCAAAAAATGGGTATTTTAGAAAAATTCTGTGAAACTCGTTTTTTGATCAATATGAATGATTTAAAATAAAATTTTTCAGTTATATTGAAAAACTTTGGAAAAAAAATTTGTAAAATAAAAATAACGCAATGAAATTTATACCCAAAGGAAAACGTGAATCTACATATTTTAATTTTTTGGGTCAATTTTTAACCTCGGTAGTTTCTCGAGTTTTAAATATTGAGATCGGATAGTTCCTACTTTCTTCGTCTTAAAAAGACGTTTTATTTTCATCCGTCCATCGATTGACTTGATGAACTACAAGCAAACATATAGCTCTTTCAAAATGGTCGATTTTCAAAAATCGCAATGTCGGCACCACTGTAACTTCTTTCTATCTAAATCGATTGAGCTCGGATTTAACGGGAAAAAAAAGTTTTAACCATCTAGAAAACTATCCAATTGGTTTCGTTAGGATTTTTGGACTTTTGCAAAAGTTACGAATTTTATAAAATGTGCGTTTTTCGTATATGTATCCAGAATACACCTAGTGGATTCTGAGGCCAAAATCAGCTAAACCGATGGATTTCCATGGTTATACATTATTTAAAATTCATGTATTTATTGCCCGAAGACTTGAAAATATTAAAAATCCTCCTTAGTATATTAAGAAGCTTCCTTCGTTCGTTGTCTGTTGTTATTTTAACTTTTTACTTAACCCTTTACTCAACTCTTTACTTAACTCCTTACTTAACCCTTTTTAACCCCTTAATTAACCCTTTTAAACCGTTTTAATCCGCTTTTTAATCCTATTTAACCCATATTTGACCCTTTTTAAAGACTTTTTAACCCTTATAAAACACTTCTTTAACCATTTTTTAACATTTCTTTTTTTGAATGTCAACAACCTCATTAATTTTTATGAAGGAATTTAAATATAATCCATTGCCAATATTTAAAAACCATTGTTTAAAAGATTATTCGTGTTCGCCAACTCTTAAATTCTCTTTTAGAGACATTTATTGAAATTCGTTCCATAATCTACTATTCCTAATGCAGTTCTCAATAACTTTCGTCCTATTACCATGTCTAACTACTGGTAATATTTGTCTAAAATCTCCTGAAACTATAATTACTTTTCCTGCAAATATTTCTTTATTTTGGCAAAAACCACTAAGTGACCTATCAACTGCTTCAAATGCAAATTTTGATGCCATAGTTATTTCATCCCAGATTATTACTTTAACCTTCTGCAGATATAATCGAGCTTCTGAATTAGACTTGATATTGCATGTAAAATTTTCAGTAATATCAAATTGTAATTGAAATGCTGTATGAGAAGTTTGGCCATTTATTAATAAATTTTCTGCTATACCAGTTCATGCTAAAGGTAAAACTGTGATGTTGAAAATTTTTAGATCATTTATTAGTGTATTAAGTAAATAACTTTTTCCGCTTCCTCCAGGCCCATCAATAAAAAAACATTTGTCAATGTTATAATAACTATTATTATTTAAAATAATATTCATAATATTATCAAAAATTTGACATTGTTTTTTCGATAAAGAATCAATACAATAAACTGTGGATTCCTTATTTGGTTCTTGTAAATCATATATATATTTTTGAGAACAGTAGGGTTTGGTAAATTAAAATCATTTAAAGTAAATTCATTTAAAATTAAAATATCTGTTATCAATTTAAGAGCTTTATTTTCACCAACTTCTTTACAAAGTTTTGGATGGTAAAAGTGAACTTAATATTTTTCAAATAATTCTTTTGTGTGCAGTGGGTTATGAAAAATACATATATAAGCAAAAAGTTGACATAAAGCATTAGGGAATTTGTATTGCAAACTTTGGCCTAAACATTTTGTGACACGGAATTGGCGGTTCGCGTAACCGCTAGCCCCGGTTTTCCGCATGCACAAGCGTTTCCCTCAGTTCCTAGTAAAATTATGATTGCCAAATTTATAAAATAAAGGGCGCCAGGCGATAACCTATACGCGTACTACACTCTATCTAAAATCTCCGGCTGAGACTAGTATCTCGGCTATTTTTTTCAGCGATCAAGCGGCTTCTCGGCGCAGGATACCTTCAACACGGCGCCGACGCCGCGGCGGCAATCCTGATGAAATCTCTCTCCCCGCTGAGAGACAGGGGCACCACTACCCGTTGATTATACGTGGTTGTCCCCGCTGGGAAAACGTTTACCACGTCGCTCGTTCGATCGCCATTATAACAAACACTCTCACTCAATCACTTTCTCTCAACTAGTCGCGGTTCTCCCCGCTGGAAGAATAGCACCACTACTCTCTGAACGTTTTGCGCGTTTAATTCGGCACTCCCGATCTACTCTTTCTCCCTCTATCTCTCTCTCTCTCTCACGCAATCAACAGACGCGATGCGCGATTATAACAAAGTCTCAGTTTACCAACTCTGCGATGATCTGCCTCACTCGGGGGTAAGCGGAGGCCTCATGGCCTCGACGCTCTCCTCGTCCGGTTGACTCGATTTCTGTCCAAGCTCTCTGCGCTGCATCCTCGCAGCGGATTGCCTTCGGATGCTCGGGATGGTAGCCAGGTCCTTTGTCACACGCGTTGCCGTTACGTCCTCTCAACTTCGCGCGCAGGAGAGAACTGATGCCGGACGGCGGGAACGCTCTCCCTCCTCAAACGGTCCACCGGCCCGCCCTCATACGAACGCACCGTCGGCTCTATTCGGTGGACGCGCGCTATTCAAACACCGCTCGCGTGTTTGATACAACTTTTTCATTTCAAATATATACGCGGTGACCACTGAGCGTTGCGACAATTTTCAGTATCTCAATTTATCCCATTCATCATCAATTTTAATAAAATCTTTGGCTTTTGCAGCTTCAAAATCAGTTGAATAACAAATATTATCAACTGCCTTCAATCCTTTGATAGATCTTCATCCCTTTGTATGTAATAATAACAATCTTAAATAAAATCGTTCTCTGTTTTTTGCATTTACTGCATACATTCTACTATAAATAGGCTTATGTATAAATACATAAAAATTAGGAATATCCATATAAAAGTACTTTCTTGCTTCAGTATATGTTTTATTCAGTTTAAACCATGGAGTTAGCGTTATATCTAAATTCTTATTAAGCAATTCTTTTTCAGAACTTTCTTTAAAATATACAACTTGTTCATTTTCTAGAAGCACAGCTAATTTATAAATTACATGTGATATTTCATTCATTGAGAACTCCAATATACGAAACGTTGCTTCATGGGGACATACATATCTTGTATTTATATATTGCTTGACTTCGTCGTATTTGAAATATACTACCTTAGTTTCATTATTACTTTTATCAGAAATATTCATATTACTCATTTTTATAAATGCGCAGTCATGCCCTTTGTAACAATATTTGAAAAGATATTTGAAACATTGAACAGTTGAACAAATTTCAACGTTAATATGACTATTTTAATGATAAATATGGATTATATTGAACGACACACGCTGTTCGATCGTCGTAGCGAGCAGACGTGTTGGCGCAGGTCGCTTTAGTTTTCTTCCATTTTTTGCTGTTTCCGT
>JAWWEQ010051422.1:0-10196 GCA_035583055.1 Torymus tubicola | reverse complement strand
ATCACGGCCTGGACTGGCTTGATCAAGGTATTTCCGAAAAAGTGTTGTTCAAAAACCTAGCAGAAATTTGTAAGAGAACCAACAAAATTTATGTTCGTGGTAGTATGTTAGTGACAATTTTACACAAAATTACTACACGACGCATTATAAATTTAGAGTTTGAAGATGACTGTCCGCCATTTCACAAACTCACAGCATCCTGTAATTACTGTATGCAGCATGTTTTAAAATCTTGCTTCTCAAAGTATAATTGAGTGATTCTAAATTAAAAACGTGGCTGAATACACGTGGTAAAACACAAACTGCTAAAGAAGAATTTATTTTTGAACCACCTATTAATCTCTGTGATGAACAATATACAAATTCAGCGGATTTTATCCCGAATTCCTGCATGCGACGTGGGGGGTCTTTGCGACCGATCAAATTCCCTTGGTCTGGTTGAGATCGACAGCTTTTATTTTCAACACCCAAAGTGACGATAAATCTGGTTTGCACTGGGTTGCTATTTATGTCAATAAATATGGCGATGCTTGGTACTTTGATAGTTTTGGTGTGCCTCCTTACATACCCGCTCATATAAATCGCATTTGAAGTAATGTTAGAAAATTTCGATGGAATTCACGACAACTACAAAGTAAAACTTCAGGTACATGTGGCTATTTTTGTCTCATGTTTTTACATTATATCGTCGGCTGGATGCAAGATCGCCCTATCTCATGCGCGGTTCAAGAACGCCCTATCTCAAACGCGATTTTTGTTTTGGTAATTTTGTAGTGGTAGCTGTTAATCAATAAAAGCAAATTTATAGTACTTATTTTCATTTATTTGCTTTTTCTGATGATTCCATATGAGAAATGGTTTTAGGATACAAAAAAGCAAGTAACAGATAATAATTTTTATCTAGTGTTATTTATCGCTATTAATAGTTACTAGTAATTATTTGAATTTATTAATACACTAAGAAAAATGATGTATTAAAAATTACTATAATACATAGTAATGTCCACACACTTGCAATATAAAAAAATTACTATATTTTGTAGTAATAATTCCTATATACACTGTAAAAATTGCTCTGTAAATAGTAATTTTTACTATAAAACAGTAATTTTTTTGATATTGCAAGTGTGTGTCGATGTTACTATGTATGTCCGGCTGGGATATACGCATGCCTATAGACATAGCTGTAAAAAATAATTAGATCAACTATAATGTTGAGTCTGATTCATTTAAAGATATAAATTTTTATTACAAAGCAAAGGCAATATGTTAAATAAGCAATTCTGATTTTTTTCAGAATTTTAGACACACGTATAATGCCTATAAAAGCCGTATTTTAAAATCGCGTAGTGCTACCATTACAAAATTTAACAAACCAAAAATCGCGTTTGAAATAGGGCGTTCTTGAAATCAACGCTGAGATAGGGCGTTCTTGAATTCGGTGCCGAGATAGGGCGTTCTTGAAATCGGCGCTGAGATAGGGCGTTCTTCAATTCGGCGCCGAGATAGGGCGTTTTTTGAACCGAACATGAGATAGGGCGATCTTGCATCCAGCCGACAATATGTCTGTGGGACAAAAATATCCTTTAACCATTTCAGCATAAGGTTTATTACGTGTTATGGCGATAAGGCTATTGAAGTTGTGGAGGAAGAAAATTCACAGACGTCAGATGATCAACCATCAATAAAGCGGTACTACCGTAGTTTAAAATTTAAAAAGTTTCGTTTGATAGATTGAAAATATGAAAACATTGTGTTTGCGTGAGGGTGAGACTTTTATTAGATGTAGCAAGTAACTTAGAATTTATTATTAATATACTTTGTCATTATTTCAACGAAAAATTGCAAGAATCACAATCATCGCAATACACACATTTCTCTAGGAACGATGTATTAACTTTTGCGGAAAAATTTGGAACACATGATTATGATAAAGTTTGCGATGAAATAAAAGCTAATAAAAATAATATATCGATACCAATTCATAATTTTATGTCTTTAATATACGAACTTGTATCATTACATTTAGAATATATTATATTTTTAATGAATAAAAAAATGTAAATGTATCAAATTTGTTTTCACTTACCGTTCTCACTCCTATCTTAAAGTATCTCTTAGTCTTAAAATTTAATATTACAAATTTTAAATTGTAGTGTTGAATTTCAAAAATATTGCGTAACCATGGACTAGAGTGGTTAGGTAGAGGGGGGTATCTATAATACACCCCTTCCCGCACATGAATCACTAAGCGCTTACCGATGGTGGGGGAAGCTATAGCTCAAGAGCGTACCTGCACGATCGCACAGTTTGTCCGGGGCAGTGGACCTTGTTGGATGGAAATTCGCCTCTCTCTCTCTCTCACTCTCTTCCCTCCCTCCCTCTCCCTCTCTCCCCTCCCTTCCCCTCCCTCTCTCACACATGTGGCACCATGGGGCGTACACGCTACCCCCACCACCAACCACAGGGCATGGAGGGGTCATTATAGGGGCACCTATAATGCTTTCCCCACCCCCCTCAGGTGGTAGTGGTGGGGGTTTGTTTTGACGCTCCATGGTGCCACACTAACTACTGGCCTGTACTTAATCTATTAAATAATAATCGGTGTACCGATTTATTCAAAGAGTTTTACACGCGACCCACCTTGTCGGGTTATTAGTAACTATTAAATCTAATGACTGTCCTCGGATTTTATCCGAACTAGCCCTACACGCCGAACGGAACTGCGAGTACGAATATAAATACCCAGCGCTCGAAGTAAAATTTTCAATTTAATAAACTTCGCATTATATTTGCTTGCGCTCACGTTCGCTTACCCAAGTCTCTGATGAAAACAAACCCCACGTTCACGAATACTCTATAAAGTCGCGGACATTCTCGCTATGTAAACACTACGAGACGCTGGCACTCAAGAAGAAGTTTAGCACGTCCATACTGAATGATGATGCAGCTAACTGCAGTAGCAATATCATAAATGATAACAGCAATGACAACAACAACAACAAAAATTCATGGCAGGACAACTCGGGCCAAATTGGTGAGCCAAACGAGATGCTATGCGCGAATATACCGTCACTCATATCACTCTCAAGACTGAGCATATTTACAAATAGACCTGTAGGGCGGGCTGCAAACGGAAAGTATGAGCTTGGCGGCAATATGAGCAATGAGGCACCGTCGACATGGACTTCGATTCCCGTCAAAGCTTCGAGAGGCAACAGAAGTTGACTTAACTCATGCACAATCAAGAACGGCAGCGTAGTTTCCAGCCTGGTAATTTACGCCAATTCCATCCACGTCACCGTCAAAAAAGCAATCAATTCCCAACAAAACTCTATTGCGTCCAAACTGGGGAGATTGTAGCTTCTTTGAGTATCCTCCCTAATCTTACTCAGAGAATCGGCGCTGTCGTATCAAAGGTGCACTCTATAGAAGCTCGGTTAGTCGAGCGAACTAATTAGCTAAGTACAGTAACGAATAAATGTGAATTTCCACGCGAGCAAATTAATAAACGCAGCGACTTATTGACCATAAGCTTAGATTCTCTGAGCTCATCTGTGATGCAGGGTGAGATGCTGCGTGAGCTAGGAAAATGCACATGTAAATAATATCAATAGGAATTCTCGCACTAGTTCTCATTTTAAAAAGCATCTCACACTCAATCACAAATGAGCGCAGAGATCAATATTGAACAGTACAATATTGTGTATAACGATAATACCTAGTGAGGCCAAGGAGATAATAATTTCTAATTTTATTAACAAGGTGGTATGCAAGTTAAAATTAGTCTCGTTTACTGCATGTAGTCTGAAACTCCTTCTCGTAAACGACATAATTAGTGCTAAACGTAAATTTAGCTTATTACACACACGTGACCTGGATCTATCTAATCAAAAATTTATTTTAACGAGGTTTTGATTAAGCGGAAATACATCGATTTTAAAACTCTAAAAGACATCGCCCGTAAACTCGGTTTTAAGAGTACGTGGCATAGGAAAGGCTTATTTCTGTTCAAGTGGCGTGATGGGGAAAGATCGCATGTGTTCGAAACCACTGCCTATGAGCGTTGATTTCAGCAAAGCTTTTGACACTAACACCGACGGCACTGTTACGTAAACTGAGAGGCATGGGCTTCTCTGCTAGGTACACTCATATCTGTTGAACAGAGAAAAACAGGTTCTCAATAAGAAGGACGCTTTTGATTGGGTTTCTACCAATCTCAGTGTTCCACAGGGTTTGGTGCTTGGACCACTGCTATTTTGTCTTTACATAAATGACAGATCTTTCTAACAGCATCAACCATATTCTTACCGCGTTGGAGCGTGGCCTCTCTATCGGAGATCGTAGGCTACGCTCTGTATACGAGTGCGGGCATCGTGCGCCCGCCGACGGATCAGCAGCTCTACGGGCAAGCGCACTCACTCTCTATGATTACGTGGTTGTTCGGGACACGAGGATGACCCTCTGGCTATGCATACGCTACTCGCCTCTGCCTGAGAATCGCTGCTCGTAGTTGCCGCTGCTGATGTGATAGTGCTGGTTGCATCGAAGCGTCCCCCGAACCGGTGCTTGCTTGCGGCACACTCGTCGCACGATGGCGGCTCACCGATGATGGTATCGTCGTGAGGCTGGTGAGGCGACCCACGCGGCTGTAGTGGTGCTGGTGACACTGCGCTGCTACGGTTGCCATAAATGCGGCGGTCATGTCGTGGCCGGGCTTTCTCTCCCTTTCTTTCTTAACAATGGTGTGCGCGGCCCTTGGCTTTTTAATTCCGTGCGGACGGGTCACAGCGCGCACTTGCACGCTTGCATTTTTCCGCGACACTCGCGGTACTGATGCGTCCGCCTCTCCCCGCTCTCTCTTCCTTTGCCTCTCTCGTCGTCCCTTCGTGCTGCTGTTACCGGAAATTCTAATAGATGAAAGCTTACCGTTGCCGGCTATTCTGTCGTTAATTGTGTTTACGTGTAAGTCTGAACGTTAGTCAGCGTGACCAGGTAGCGATTTTGTGTCTCAGTTGCTCTTGAAGAACGTGACGTCATGTACGTGTGGGTGAGAAGGATACAAGATCGCCATCTGGTCATCCTGACGTTAGTTGACATTAAAATTTTTTATTGTCAAAATTTGAGACTCTATGAATAACACATATGCGTAAAGTATATATGAGGCATTTCACGTCAGACCTCCAAGCGTGGCGCGCGAGCGCCGAATCATATTGTTTTTACCTTGTGTTTTAAGGACTAAAATGTACCTTAAAAAAACAATGACCAAGTGATTTCGATGTATTTTTTCCTCAGCTTTCCAATGGTGCTATTAATTTTCCAAAACTTTCTAAATTTGACCTTGAAAAAACATAAAACGTGTTATATCTCAAAAACTATATCTTTAATACTTTTTTTTTACTTGCTAGATCGAAAGAGGAGGAAATTTTACATAGGAATAGACATGTTCTCCATAGGCGTTTTTTTATTTTTCCAAGATATTGTTCAAGAAACACAACACACGGCGCCTGGCTCGCGCGGTTGTGGATTCGGCGCGTGACGTTATTTATCTATACATTAATTATTAATTATAGCAACACCGATAGGTGGCTTCCAGTGGCATTTAGATGCCCTTAAGTTATTATGCAATATCTAGTGCTTATATACGAATGCTATTCAGCGTTAAAGTATTCGTTTTTTTGACAATTATCGAAACAACGGTTTTTCTTTTTCAATTGATCTGTGCTTTTGAAGACAAATATGAGTTTTTCTTCACAATGTGTTAATTCTTTCGGGAGGTTCAAACACACTCAACTCTTGACAAATTTTCCAAAATCATTGACACAATCGTTTCCGTCAATACCAGATGAAGCGAAAATTTGTACTACATGCAAAGTTTTATTGTATAAAAAACGTAAATCGAATGAATCTTCTCCCATACAAAAAAAAATTAAATCTTATTGTAAAGATGATGATCATAAAGCTACCATGACAGTTCTTGAGAATTTAAAACCTAAACTTTCTCAAATAAAATCAGAAGAGGAAAGAACATTATTACTTCCCTTCGGTCCAAGATTTTGGTCTCGTAAAGATTTAATGGAAAAATTAAGTTGTAAGGAATGGAAAGGAAAAAAAATACAAACAGAAACTACAGAGGGAAGTATTTTGACGGTACCAGTAACAAATAAAGAAGAAAAGCTTCCCAGTGAAACTAAAAATCTGGTAAAACACTTTTATGAGCGTGACGATATCAGTAAATTATTGCCTAGAATAAGAGACTTTATTTCAATAAAGCAAATTACTGGTGAACGCTTACACGTTCTCGGTAATTTGAATGATGTTTATATTTTATTTAAAACTAAATATGGAAATGTTAAAATAGGCTATACAAAGTTCACTAAATTAAAATCACTACACTGTGGACCACCACTCCACTGAAACTAGTGGAACACATAATGTATGTGTATGTGTACATCATGAAAATGTGAAACTTATGCTAGACACAATTAATTTAAAATATGTGACAAGGAGTAGTGATTCACCCCTAGAAAATTATGAAGATTGTATACATAAAATTGTATGTAGTCAACCGACAGATAAATGTTTGTTGGGTGACTGCTTAAATTGCGCAGCTAATTTTTCAAATCTTGAAGAAATAATAACGGAAAGTTTTAAAAATCATGGCATTCATGAAATTAAATATAAATCACGGAAGCAAACGGATCGCTGCTCAATTACCCTTGATACAGTACCAATTATTAACTTTCTCGAAACATTAAAATATCGATTAATTAAACGAAAAATGCACGATTTTTTTGCTAAAAAACAAGCGTTTTTTGTTAGAAAATTAAAAGAAAATCTCGAAGATGGAGAGATTGTAATTTGTTTTGACTTTGCTGAAAATTACGCTTTTATTATACAAATTTCAGCTCAATCGTTTCATTGGAATAATAATCAAGCGACTATATTTACAGTTATAGAGTATTATAGAGAAAATGATGAACAAAAGTGTAGAAAAAATCATTTGGTCATTACTTTTTTAAGGTACATTTTAGTCCTTAAAACACTCGTCTGACGTGAAATGCCTCATATGCACCAGCACGGCGTGCAAGCGCTAAATTGTGCTATATCCAGCTCATGTTTACGATACTTTACTCTTTATGACGAAAGAGTAGATGCAGCGCTATGTCTGTGCGAAATACGTCATGGGGACTATGTCGACCTTAGCGCCTCACTCGCATGACGCGCTGCATGCGAAAATCGTGTTACGCCTACTCTTTCATCTGTTATTTCTCATCGAAAACAACTTGAATACTTTTTGAAAAATATAACACGATTTGTTCTTTTTGAAGTTAAAAATCAATAATTTGGAAAAACTGCGAACACCACTGGAAAACTGAGGAAAAATACGTCGAAAATTCGTAACATAAAATTTTTTTAAGTATGCTTTAGCATGGTAAACATGAGCTGGATATAGCACGATTTGGTGCTCGTGCGCCACCCTGGGGCAACTGATATGGAACGCCCCTTATACAATATCGGTTTTTCAGTAAATCATAAAGATTTAGCCTGTCTTAATAAACTATAATTCTTGAATCCATTTTTCGATAACAATACAGTATAACTCATATAGATTTCATCGTAGGTACGTATTAGAGATGTTGTATTTATATGGAAGTGTATATAATGACATTTATCCATAATTTTTCCAATTCCTTGTTGGTGATCATAATGCATTACATCGAGATTGATTTCGTCACTTCTTACGAGCGCCATCAAGATTATCTGGATTATAGCCGTCTTTATTCCCCTGCAGAGAAGAAATTTTTCTTTTCCTCTTTGTATTTCTTAAATTATAACGAATTTCTTGTCTATCTATATGACATCCTAACAAGGGGCTTTGCTGTTTTATGACGTTATTCTTGATGACTTTTAATATAAATTTCCTAATTTTCTTCTGTTTTAAAAGAGTGCAAGACGTATAGTTTGTAGTAAAATGCATACTCTGGTTGTCTATTAGAATAGCTCTACTCATATGATTCTTCGTAATTCCTCTTGGATTTTGGTTTGTCAATATACTTACAAGGTAAGGCCAGAGTCTTCCGGACGTGGATGAGGCTCAGACAGAGGTAAACCAAGTTGTCTTATCACAAAATAAAGGAAAATCGTTCAAACTTTGTCAAATGGGCCTTAATATTGAATAGTTACGGTTTCAAGATAAATTTTTTTGCAATATTTCGATAATTTTGCATACATATGGTTGTTCGATCACTAGGGCCTCTTTACGTATCACCTGCACATTGGTACTAACTTTTTTGGTTTAAAATGGTCTTCTAGTATACGTAATATAACCTGGTATTCTCTTAACCTGGATCTTTTAATATTTTTATCAACAAAACAATCAAACAAAAGCTTTTTATTCTATTTATGATCAAAGTTATCATATACACATGGTATTCTTTTTATTAACACAAGAGTTTTGGTTTTAACGGTTCGAACACTTAAGTCTCTGAGAATATATTCTATTTTTGAACCAGCTATAAGTACCAAAAACTTCCACCAAATTTTAATATTTGAAAATTTGTTTAATTTCTTAAAAATAAGACCAAAGGATTGAATCATTTTATGTGTATTTTTGTTCAATGCTTGATACTTATTTGTGCTTCTTAAGTCATAAATTTGTTAAAAATATCATTTTTCAATTTTTCCTTTTTCTTTGTATTTCTATCAGCAACTTTATATTTTAATAGTATAATAGTTATTTGTGTACAGTTATATTTTCCGGTAAGCAAACTCCTTAAATATACATCCAACACTTTAGAACTTCAAATTTTAACTTCTTCAGTAATATTTATATGCAATATAATAAATGCAACTTGTTTCTGTTACCTTATAAGTTTTGATAAGACCAATTGATATGAAATATTCATTTCTCTAAAATCTATAACCATAAATTTAATTAGATCATAATAGCCTGCATTATAATGTCTTTTCATCATGTCTCATAATTCAATATTGCATTACGCGTACTCCCGTATATTTTTTAGTTAATGAGGTGACGATCCATATTGATTCTGTAATAATAAAATAATAATAATACACAAAGCTGTTCAGAATACACATTTTTTTTAACACATAATAAAATGAAAATATGAAAGCAAAACTCATCTGATAGTTTCTAACCTAAAATTCTTTGCAAAAACTTTTCACGTATGTTTATTATTTTTAAAATTTTGTTAATGAGTAAATGATATAATTTTCAAGAATATATACATAATTCATATGTTTAATTGGAAACTATACAGCTGGAACTAGATGTTATTACTGTCAGCTTTGACTGTGACATATCAATATAAAGAAACCTCCACAACGTATGTTGTGTTTTTCCATCAGTCAGGGATGGGTATATATTCTGTATATATATACTGTTACTGTACAAAACTTTTGCAGTACTTTATGAACAAACACATGAATCATATGATTATATTCTATTTTTTTTCATCTTTTTAGTTCCAGTTGTATAGTTTCCAATTAAACATATGAATTATGTATATATTCTTGAAAATTATATCATTTATTCATTAACAAAATTTTAAAAATAATAAACATACGTGAAAAGTTTTTACAAAGAATTTTAGGTTAGAAACTATCAGATGAGTTTTGCTTTCATATTTTCATTTTATTATGTGTTAAAAAAAATGTAAGTTCTGAAAAGTTACAGAATCAATATGGATTGTCACATCATTAACTAAAAAATGTACGAGAGTACGCGTAATGCAATATTGAATTATGAGACATGATGAAGAGACATATAGTGCAGGCTATTGTGATCTAATTAAATTTATGGTTAACGATTTTAGAGAAATGAATATTTCATATCAATTGGTCTTATCAAAACTTATAAGGTAATAGAAAGAAGTTGCATTTATTATATTTCATATAAATATTACTGAAGAAGTTAAAATTTGAAGTTCTAAAGTGGGGGTGTATATTTAAGGAGTTTGCTTACCGGAAAATATAAGTATGCACTGTCACGGGGTAGATTTTATTCACAAAATGCTTTCACATGTGCAATTTGGTGTTGTGACGTGGTAATTTTATCCCCCATATACAGGTCACTAGTCTCGCCCTGAGGGCTCGGGGGGCGTCTATAATGCCCGCCGAATGCTATTAGCCGCGTTCCGGTACGCGCTGAAGCTACACGTGACGTCGTGCCC
>JAWWEQ010051421.1:0-10199 GCA_035583055.1 Torymus tubicola | reverse complement strand
TCTCACCTAGATGTGGAGTGCTCTGGAGAGTAAACATGAGGACAACATAACCTCTCTGGATGCACAGCCCCGCAGCATCTCCTCGTCGTATTTCGCCGTCGTCGGAAGGCTCACCGTCTCCGGGATGTCCCGCACACCTGTCCTCTGCCACTGCACTCGTACTTCGCAAACAATCACTGTAGAAACTGATACCGGCGCGGAAGCGCATGTCAACAACAGCATGCGCACGGCCGCCTCATACGTACAATGCGAGTGAGTGAGAAAGAGAACTCAGTGCACGAAAAAGGACGACTGAGGGCGCGCGGGCTGAAACCGGGAGGTTGCGATCGGCCGTCCCAAGGCGTTCGGACAGTCCATCGTGGACCGCCGTATAGCGCAAAGCAGATATATAGTAGTAGATTACAGTGAAGTTATTAGAGGAAAAACTGACTAGTAGTCGTTGTTGTGCATAACGAGAAGAGTGCCGAGAAGAGTACGAGGAAGAGAGACCGTGCACCGACCGATAAGATCAAGACGACCGCAGCTGCGAAAACCACCGTCGCATCAGGACTCGCTCGCCAGCAGGAATCGTAAGTGTGACTAGGCTGCGGCCATTTTGTGATCGCGCCGGAATCTCTCTCTCACGCTCGCGTATCTTACTCTAGTTGTCACCTAGAGTTAGGAATTTTTGTCGAAACGAATTGTATCGATACGTGCGCTTTATTTTCCGGAACTAGTAGCTTATCGAAACGTGCGCCTCTCTTGAAACGTGTTTGCCGAAACTTTATCGAAACTTAGGTTGTTGCAAGCGCTCGCGATCTCTGAACTTGCGTCCTTTACCCCGCTCTACCGCGGCCAAGTGTTACATCGCGTTGTTATATATATTTTGTTAGAATTAGTTAGATTGCGTTGTTATATATATTTTGTTAGAATTAGTTAGATTGCTGGGGGCGACCCAGCTGGCGCACAACATATTTTTCTTGTTAAATATTAATCTTATATATTTCAAATTACTTTTCATATTTTATTTTAATAAATATTAAAGTTTATCTGTTAATTGCATAGTTTCTTTAGCGACCCACGTCATACCACCTCCTTGGATTTTCCTTGATGAAACATATACTAATTGTGCATGACTAGTAATTTTATATTTTTAGTTAGCCTTTCAGCATAACCCTGCTACCCAGGTTGCCCTAGCTAGTAGCCCGTTATAAATGACACCCAGAACGTGGGGCCCCGTGAATCGCGAGTGAAAATTTGTAAAATTATCGAAATCGGCGCGAGAGAGAGATAGGCGGGATACCATTGTTGCGTACCGAGAAGACCACGCTACAGGCTGAGTCAGCCATTTTGAAAATATCGAGTTTTGCGAGGAATGTGTGCATGCCTCGAAATAAAATAAACTATTTAATTATTTAAATAATATTAAATATATTATTATTTATATATTTTTTTGTTGTATATATTTTTCAATTATCTTTCATAATTTTTTTTATATATCATATATATAAAAAAATTTACATTTGGTTGCTTGTGCTTATATTTGCTTTGATATTCCCCTCTCACACTTTCGAAACACCTATCCCTGCATTTAAAACAAAATCGCATATATCGCTACCTTTTTTTGTAGCATCGGGAATTACAAAAAAAAAAATTTTTTTTCGTGTTAATGATTAGGCGAGAGTTATGTACCCTTGGGGAATTATAATAGTTTTTTTTATTGCTTATCATCATTTTAGCCTTTACTGTTTTTCAGTGGTAATAAATTTAAAGTTGCTCACATTTTGTTTAACATTTAGCAATTTAAAATAAATGTTTAATATTTAATAATTCAGAATAAATTATTATCTTTGGTTTTCAAAAAAAAGCAATAATTGAAATAAATTTTTGTAAGTCGTAATTTCAAATAAAATCGGAAAATTTCTAAAACTATTCGCTGACGTCATATGTCAACACGGCAGGCATATGAAGAATGTGTAGACCTGTTTTGTTTACGTTGCGGCGATACTTGTCGAATATAATACATCGCGGCGAATATTATATTATAGTTGAAATTTATCTAGCAGTCAAGGCCATTGAATTAATAAAATTACCGAAACAAAATTTTTCTTTTTTTTTTGAATTATTATTATTTTCGTTTTATGTAGGAGTTGACACCAAATACGTAAAATTTTTTCTCCCTTTTACAAATTTCTGCACATCATATTCAAGTTATTGTTTTTTTTGCGGTTAATCATTGAAAAACAAAATATTTAATAGTATTAACTGTATTGTGGTACATTAAATGTTACGTTTTTTTTCGTGGATGTTAAAATTCTACACATTAAAATAATATTGTACGTATTGTAGTTTGGTGTTGCCGTAGCAGAAAACGAAAAGTGATCACCTTTTCTGAAAAAAAGGGAATAATAATTCAAATATTAATATCCCCAGACCTGCACAATATTCTGAGTAACAAAATACTCTATTTTTTTGTGCGTTTAGAATTTTTTTTATGATTTATTTAAAAAGTTTTTTTTGCTGATTGAATCTTAGGAAACATTTTTTTTGTCTCGCACTTACAAACATTTTTTTTTGTTGTCGCGTTTGGGGAGCCCTTGCCACAGAGGGAAATACACATCGTAACCAACAGATTATTTTTTTCTTTTCGCTTTGTATCGTTATTTTCGTTCTGTTATATTTATTTAAAAACTTTTTTTGAGTTCCCCGATAGGCCTGCAATAAACTTTCCGCTCTTTTATTTCGCTTGTCATTCCTACGCTTTCGATTGCCAGTTATTGGAATTTTGTGTGCGTGTGTGGAACTTTTTCCTTCTCGCTAGCGGTTGCTTTCATTTCTATTTTTTTAGTAGCTTTTCTATCGGAAAATTTTTGCTTTGGGGGTGCTTTGTTTAAAATAATTGGAATATTTTTTGTTGTTGTTGTTTAGCTATTAGCGAATTTAGGAAGTTAGTGACGATAACTTTCTTTTCTATTAACGCGCGGTGCACATGGAGTCACTTTAGTCGTTGTAAGTGGTAGAAAAATTTCTTTTTTTTTCTCTTTCATTCTAGTTTTAGTTACATTGTTGTTGGAGACGAGGCAGACGCCACGAGTGACAAAGAATTTTTGTTGTCGAGACTTTGTTACTCAACCAGGTGAATCTCGCTAGTCTCACATGTTTTTCTTTTATAGTTGGTGATTTTAGTGCTTTTAAAATCACATATATTTTTTTTATAGTTTCTCCTTTGTTTTTCCTTTTTTTTACAACTCTTCGTTGTTAGTTGGAATTTAAGTAGTATTTTTCTTTTTTTTTTTGCCTTGCAACATTATCGCTGTCTGTCGCGACTGGCAGTCAGTTTATATTTTTTTTTGTGTTTTTTTTTCTTCTTTGTTGCGCTCTTGTTAGATTCTCGAACTTGCGAGAATCTCAAGGAGTCTCCCCAGAGAATTTGTTTAGTGGCTTCCTGAGTAACACACGCTCGAATAAGCGTGTGGAGAGATTTATATCTTTCGTCGTAGTTGATTTGTTTTTTTCCCTTGTTAGTGAGTAAGTTATAGTTAGCTAGTAAGATAGAAAAAAATTAGTTCATCGTCGAAATGAATTCCAACATTGAAGGGAACCGATTGGCTGAAATATTAGCAGAGAAGGTGCCTCTGGAAAAAGTCTTTGAATCATACGACAAGGAGAAGATTTACCGGTTGCTGAAAACAAGTAGGCTAAGCAGAGAGGGAAATCGAGTCGATTTGGTAGATCGTCTGGTTCGGTTTGATTTGCGGCGAACATTTGAATCAGGTGTGGCACCCTGAAATATAGGGCAAGACAATGATCCGTCGAGAGGATTGGTAGCACCTGGATTGGAGCACGATGAGTCCTTCGCTGGAGAGGCTATAGGAGTAGACTTATGCGAAGGAACAAACACTGCAGATGTATTGTTCAACTCCACCGTGAAGAAAAATACAAATCAGCCTTCACAGCCAACGGCTACAGCATCGAACGAAACAACGATCGTGCACAGTAGTGTGACGTCCCGGATAATGTCGACGCACGAAAAGGAGAGGCGTTCTCGAGCGTATGAAACGATATATGCTGGCTTGGCATCCAAGGCCAGTCAACTAAGCACAGTCATGAGCACTCGAGCAGCACCGGAGGTGTATGGAGCAAAACCAAAAGGGACGGACCAGCACAACTTTAGCAGTCAGTATTACAGTAATCTACTGAGTGCACAATCCACTATGTACTCACGTCCGAACGAAAGTTTGTTTCCTCCACCTCCAGTGTCCACTTCAAGTAGTACGCTTCACTACTCACACCACCTCTATCCAAGCCCACATATCGCTCAGCCTACCGAAACTTACCACAGACCCCTTCTTCAATCTCACGCTATCGAAACTTCTCGTATTACGAATATCGAAACTTCTCGTATTACGAATATGGAAACTTCTCGTATTACGAATATGGAAACTTCTCGTATTACGAATATCGAAACTTCGCAAAATAATAATACGAAAGTACATTTCGGAAATCATCCCTTATCGAATATCGAAACCTCGGTTGATCAAAACAGATCCTCTCGTATCGAAACTAGTCGGTATTGTGAAGTAAATATTCCTAGGTGGGAATCGAACCAACAAGGAGAATCAACTCGTCAGATTCCCGGTTCAATTCCTATATCAGTCGAGGAAATTTACACTCGGTCGGTAGAAAAAATCTTGGCACCAGAAGGAATAAATTCTTCACAGCTGTCGTTAAGTCGACAACACTAGTCTAGAATGACAGATGCCCGAGACTTTAGACAGCAACCTTTTGTTGGTGGAAACAGTAGCTCATCGTTTGTAAGACAAGCTCCCCCGGGAGCTAACCATAATGTAGACTTATACCCTCCAAACGTGGGGTACCCATGGTCTTATCCGCCCATGTATCCCCCACACGGATATTATCTACCAATGGCATATGGGCCAGCTTATGTACAGTCCCCATACCCCATAGATTTTCGTAATAATTCTCAAATTGACCCTAGGTCAAAGTCTTTCGCTCAGCCTTCGTTGGTAGATTTGTCAAAACGTTCTTCAAACTTGGATACGACATTCCAGAGAGAAACGAGAACATGCACTCTCTTACAAAAGTGGTAAGTTAGTTTCTCAGGGGCATACAGAGAGGATGTCGAAGAATTCATAGAAAGGATAAAAGAATGTCAGCACTCACTGAGCATGACTGAAGAAGAAATCCTCATGCTAGTCCCATCAATTTTGTCAGGTGACGCTCGTTTCTGGGCACGACCCCTAAGTGAAAGTTGGAATTCGACGAGTGATTCCTTTGCAGCGCCTCGGTTGCAATATGGAGTACCTGACTTCCAGGCCAGATTGGAAGATGAGATTAGAGCCAGGACTCAGGGACCAGACGAACCTATCTCGTCGTTTATCTCAAACTTAAGATTATTATTGGACAAAGTTGAGCCAAGAATGTCTTTCGAAGCGCAACTCGAGAGAGCATATCGAAACTTGCACCCGTCCCTTTATTGTGCGATTCGTAGAGATCAATTCCGATCGTTCGAAGAACTGCAAATCATAGGACAGAGAGAAGAGATCAGGAGAGAAAGGGAAAAGACCTATCGGCCCCCACCGCCTCCTGAAGCATCTCTCTTCCCTAACTTCGCTTGCAAGGTGAAAAAGCGAGTGAAGACAGCAGTTATTAACACTACAGATGAAAATAAGCCAAGTGTAGCAGCGTTGAAAGAGACTTCGAAGGAACTCACCCTATCAAAACGTCGCAGTGTAGCTCCTTCACCCGGCACACCCACAGTGAGCGAAAAAGAGAAACAAATATCGAAACTAAAAACCAATAAAGGGGGAAGCCAAAAGGCGCAACCACCCTCGTCACCAACTACGCCACACGCAAATGAAACTCGCACCAGACACTTGTTGGGTATGCAAAAAGCGAGGGCATTGGGCAAGGGAATGTAGGTACCGACAAGGCATCCTCTGCTTTCGTTGTGGTCACCCTGGAGTTCTGGTTAAAACTTGTCCGAAGTGTAGCGTAGAATCACTAAAGACAGTGCAATTAATTAAAAAACAGAAATCGTCGCCAGTTAACAGTAGCGCGTTAGCTTCCGTAGGTTCACCACTTCAGTCGGAGACAGTGTTAGTCAAAACTAGTTTCGTCTCACCTCCACCGGAAGCAGCTGCAGCAGTAAGCCACCTGGACAATCACCTCTATGTAAACATTGAAATCCAAGGGCGTATTTTTCCCGCATTGCTTGACGGTGGCACGATAGCTTCGTTCTTGGTCCAAGGCCAGCAGAATTGCTTAAGTCACGCATAACCCCTTGCTCGACGTACATGATAATGGCAAATGGGCAAACCGATAAAATAATGGGAGAAGTAGAGCTGACGTTCACCATAGATGGTGAAGAAATTGCCACACGGATAAGGGTCTCTAAGGCTCTTAATTACGATGTCACCCTCGGAATGGACATAATGGAGCGCCTACAGATGCGAATTAATTTAGCTGAGTGAACTTGGTACACTCCGAAAGGAATTGTTCACCCCTGCTACCCCAAAAACAAGAATCCATCTTCGATCCTGGCAGTCGCAGCTATTGATGGCATAGCAGAATTATCGCAAGGAGAAAGGATACTTCTACGAGTCAAAGTAGACCCCTTTCTCGACCCAACCGGTGGACCAATCGGACCTGCGCGGATTACACCGCACAGAATCGATGTACAAGGACATACGCCTATAAAACAGAAAAGCAGACGCATCTCGCCAAAATTGTTGGCGGCAGCACATGCAGAAGTTGATCGATTATTAGCTGAAGAGATTATAGAACCTTCGGAGTGTCCGTGAAGCAGCTGTCCGGTTATTGTCCCAAAAAGGATAATTCGATTCGATTTTGTATTGAATATCATTCATTAAACAAAATCACAAAGAAGGATGCTTACCCACTTCCTCATATGGATAGTTTGTTAGATAATTTAGGAATCGCGAAATACTTGTCGAAGATTGACCTCAGACAAGCCTATCATCAAATCCCATTAAAAGAATCAAGCAAAGAAGTCACGGCCTTTGCGATTCAAGGGAAAGGCTTGTTCCAAATTACGCGTCTTCTTTATGGCTTAACCAATGCCCCTACGAGTTTTTAATGGGCAATGGATAATATTTTCGAGCCAGAATGGCAGCCGCAAGTCTTCGTCTACATGGACGACATCATTATCGCCATAGACACGTTTGAAAAACACTTAGATTTGTTAGTGAAAGTCTTATCGAAACTAAAAGATGTAGGGCTACACGTCAATCGTGACAAATGTAACTTTTGTTGCTCCGAAATTCGATATCTAGACTTCGTTGTCAATAAAGACGGGTAGAAAACTGACACAAACAAAATCGCACCTATTCTAAATTTTCCTGTCCCTAAGACTCTAAGGAGAAGAATTTACAGTGATTACGGATCACAGTAGCCTTCTGTGGCTCCATAATCTGAAAGATCCAACGGGTCGTTTGGCATGGTGGGCTACGGCTCTCCAGGCATATAACATGAAGCTTGTACATAGGAAAGGGGCATTACATAAGGTCCCTGATGCACTGTCTCGAGCTTCATAGGCTTAGCTAGCACCGATGAATGGTATACTAGTCAGTTCAAACTTGTAGAACAGGATCCTAGTAAATTTCCAGATTGACAAATTGAAAATAACCTGTTATTTTCAATTTGCCAATATGAGAGGCGGATATCGTCTTTCGACATGACAGATCGGTGCAGACAGCCCCGGATGAGGGAAGCCTTAGCGACATGCCAAAGGAGGCCGGACCCCCGGTGTTATCAAGCCCGTGGTGTTGCAGTTGGAGGCTCCCGGTGCCTATGGTACGGGATACACCCTTGAATCGGATGAGGTGGCGAGAGGAGGCATTGCCGGAGGAGACGGAGAGGCAGTTGCAGGAGGCGCATAGGCGTATCAACCTGGAAGAATGGTTTACCACGCCAATGACGATCCAGCGGTAAGAGGCGGAATGGTATCTGTGCATGGGCGTGCTGGACCCGGTTCCAGCCGCCTGTCCGATAGAATTGGGAGAGGAGGACCGGACATCATCTCTGAACCCCCCTGTGTCCGTCTCAGTAGCCTCAACATCCGTCAGCGCGTGGTAGAACATGTGTTGGAACTGCCAGGGGTTTGAACACCGGTACACTCAGTGTCCTCGCCCGAGGTGGGGCGGTTTCTGTTTCCGGTGTGGGAGATCGGGCGAGAACATAAACAATGAGTTTGTCGTCTAGTGTCCAAAGATTTTGGTATGTTTTTTTTCTCTCTTTTTCGCATTGTTGTTGGCAAATCGAGAAGGAGTAGAGAGACGTTGTAGAAAGAGGAGGCATCAAATCACAAATCCCTTGTCGAGGATTTTAGCATAATGGTTGTCGGTGCTAAGAGATTAGGTGAAGTAAGGAGTTCGTGCGTGATCTCCTAAACGTGATGCACAATCTTCTCTGTTAGAAAAAAATTTTCGGAGACAATTGTCAGTGTCACGGAATCAGTCCAAAATATTATTCGTAGTAGTTCGCGAAAATAGTAATAATCGTGTTACCAAAGAAAATTATTAGGTAGATGTTACGATGAGTAGGATCCTCTGCGGCTATGACAAACAGAGAAGTTTAATGGAATGTTATTGAATTTGATGTTATTAAAACATGCCTATCGTAAACTTTTTGAAGTAGTTACTTGAATATTGTGGCAACTTGTCTTATCGAAACCCCCCCTTACCGAAATATAGTTAGTGAAACATTTTTTTTTATTTTATTTGTTGAAGTAGTAATGATAATCGAGCCATTTTGTAGTAAATATTTACTCCCCAACCGTACATGAACTCTAGCACTATTCGTTGTAAGTTGCGCGAATGAAAAGTGATTATTGTCGCTTATAGGATCACGGGTGGGATGTCAATGGAAAGATAAGGATAAAGCAACCTTAAATGTGAGTAATAAAAAAAAATAGATCGAGGTATGCCGCATGGCTACGCATGAACGCGAAAAACATGTATCAAACGTAGCTTCAACACGTTTAGTAGATAGGCTATCTCCTCTATTACGGCTCGAAATGGTCACGACCGCTGATAGGAGCGAGCGAGTCCAAACCTCAGGTGCTCGGCAAGAGAAGAGTTTTCTTTGCATTGACACTCATGAAATACTCTGCAAAATAAGAGCAGAGTACTAGCTAACATTAGTCGTAGTTGTAGGGTTATATATATTTTTTTTGTTTTGTAAGATGCTGCGCGTGGATCATTTTCGTTCCATTAGCTGTATTGGTAGTCAGAAGATAGTATTTTCTTTGCATTCATATTCTTTTTTTTGTATTTTTGTTTGTAAGATGTTTCATGGCAAATGAAGTATCAGTAGTAGTTGCCTCGTAAGATGTAGTAGAATGAACCTTTTCTTTGTTATAAGATACTCTAAGTGAAGAGAGTATCCTAAATAATTATTTTAGTCAGATAGTTAATGTAGTAGTATAGCTAGTAATATTTTTTTTCTCTCCTTTTTTTTATTAAGGCCATCTTTAGTGGGGGTGGCAGTAAGTTCGTAACCTTGAATAATTTACGTGGTTGTAGCGGAAATAGCAGGTTCCTGCGGCAAGCCTGGTAGAGAGATGCGATAAAAAAAACTGACGGTAGCCACAGGATGGAGAGCAAATGCGTGCGGACATAGCGATTGTAAGAGCGTCAGGCGTAGGTTAGGAAGCCTGTTTATCACATTTTATAGTATCTCGTAGCGTGTAATTGTATCGCTGGCCCTGCTGGGGACAATAGCCAAGCAGTAGGGAAAGTCGCGAATCGCGGAGCGCGCTTCGGTCTTGGGAGGGGGAATTTGTAACGCTCACCGGTGAGCATTACAAGTTAATTGTAAGATATATAAAAGCAGCTAACATCATCAGCTGCGTTTAGTCGCTCTTTGGCTATCTCCAGAGCAGATTTGCCTACCCGGGGGGAAGTGCTTGGTTGAAGAGAGCCCAAGCAACACATATAACACCCCTCTGATAACCCATCGTTCCTAAGAATACCTAAACAAGACAGCACTTGTGATGGCAGCACTGCGAGCTTCCAGTGCTACACTCTTGCCCACACTGGTCACACGGGTAGAAGAGGCGTATCTCTGCTGGAGAGCCCTGAAGAAACAGCATTACCGCCAGGACCCTTCCATGTGCCCTGACAAGCCGAAGAGTCAGGAGGCGAAGGGCTTGAAACCTAGAAAAGAGAGAAACTATT